>JAQGBT010001745.1:0-29082 GCA_034698585.1 Disparrhopalites patrizii | reverse complement strand
TTAAATTAATGAGGATTTAATTTATTAAATTAATGAGGATTTAATTTATTAAATTAATGAGGATTTAATTTATTAAAAAATAATTAATTTAAAAAAGGGAAAGCAAATGATGCACAGGTGCTTGCCCATACACAGAAGTGCTTTCTCAGGGACCTTAATATATCCAAGTGTGCACTTGCTCTCTGCTCTATCTGATTCAGAAATTAATTTGCAATTTGCAACGGTTTTTTGAAGGATTTCCTCCCATTCATAATACAGTTCAACCCCGTAAAATTCGTTTTAAATGTTTTCCCAGTATTTGGTTATTTGGTTTATATTTTTGAGCGAAAATTTTAATTAAATTGTTATTTCAGCTTACTTTTTGAATTATTTCATTTGTTTTTATAAATCATTTGAAAGAGATCTGAATCTTAACTGAATTAAGCAGAATAAAATTACTATCTCAGATTTGGCATCACAATGCGTACGCGTACAGAAAGCATCTTAGGTAGGAGCATGTTATACATATGTATACGTATACGTATGTGCTAACGCTCCGCATTAACATCATGTAAGTGTCATGTGCCAGAGATTATCTTGGTATAGTATATTATAAAGGTATACCATGTGACCTGGGTTTATCTTGATTTTAGTAATAATAAAAATAAATACTCAAGGTTTTTTTTCCAGAAATAAGTAAAAAGCTCACAGATAAAAAAAATGCTTTCCAAGACGAGAAAAAAAATATATAAAAGGAAAATAGTGCTAATGGATCTACATGGCCATGGCTTAATACAATACAACCTTTCCATATTTTCCTGTCAGTGTATGTAAATATACTCCGCGCATCCACGCTGCACTCGATGACTCGACGCAAAGTATAAGTGCAATGACTGTATGAAATAATTCTGGTTTAGCGTTCGTTGAATGTACAAGTTGTGTTGGAGAGAAAATTATAAAGTGGTCTTGCCTTGTCTTATACACCACAGTATTAGTCTCAAAGTCTCAATTCTCAATCCACGCACTTTTTTTTATATTACGCGTCAATTTTCTGTCACCTTTCATCCGAACAGTTAAACTCGCCTTTACAATTTGGGTAGTTCAGGATGTAAGGAGTAAGGATTAGATATCATAAAGACGGGGCGGTTTTAATTTGTAGGCCCGCGAGCCCTAAAAAACGCGACCAGGTTTCTTTATGGTTTTGCTCAGTCGGAAGACGCCCAGCTGAAGATGTGGTAGCTGTCCAAAGTGTCCAAGCCTTTCCGCTCTCCCAGATCCCTGGGAAGATTGGATTGGGATTCCTTCCACGTCCATGCTTCCACATCCATGTCATTGAGATCACCCGCATCCTTGGATGGGACATGGGAGTAAAAGCGGAAGATATCCACAAGTCCAGACGCATACAGACGATACAGAAGTGCTGATTGTGTTCAAGGGTTGTCACGTTGTGAGTTTTGAGGCGGGCGGGATCCCGTAACCCGTCCACACAGCCACACACTCACGAGACTCATCTCTCATCTCACCTCACCTCTCACAATCACAATGACTGATTGCTAGCTGATGGGTGATTGTGGGTGATGAATGCGAGATGATGGTGCTGGAGCGATGTCCTTCCTTCCAGGAGTTCCTAGTCTCCTTCTCCTCCGGCTTCCCTGGACGCCCTGGAGACATTAGCAGATGATCATAGTCATAAATAGTGTAATAGTGTAATCGTAAGGGTTGCAAGGTGGCAAGAATTGGCCTGGAATGATTCCAATATATGCCGGTTCTTTCCGGCCTGGCATAAACGTTTCAATCGGCAAGTATTGGATTTTATAATAAATTCCAATACTTTCCACCATGAATTCCATTAAAATCCAGTAAAAGCCAATAAAAACCATGAAAAGCCAATTAAATCCACTCCGGTTGGGTGGCCAGAATTGGATTAACTTGGCAAGTATTGGATGAAATTGGCCAATAAAATCCGTTTCTTTCCACTGGTCTGGCATGTATCAGTACTATCCGGACTTGATTCAACCCTGTAATAGCGTAATAGTAATAAAATAAGAGCAGATGTAAGGGTGTAATGAAGTGTTGGATGCGGTTGCATGGTGCCATCTGGCGCCAGCCCTCGCACCACCTCCACCTCCTCAGGCTCTCCAGACGCTCTCCAGGTGTCCAGCTCCTCCGGACGGCTTGGCCCATCTTCACTTTCGCAGTTTCCCACCGTCCACAACCCTCACAAGTCACGTGCAAGGATGCTTCTTCCAAAGCCGGAAGCCGCCACAATTACAATTCTACAAGCATAAGCAGGGAGAGCGAGAGCGGTTAGCTGTTACTAGTGTTACTGTTAGCTAGTGAGCAGTTGCAGGTTGCAGTGTTGCAGGTTGCAGTTGTGAATTGAGAACTTGAGAAGTAGACGACAAGACACAAGAAAGAGACAAGACGTGAAGAATTGAAAATTGAAAGATTGAGACTGAGAGAAGAACAAGTTTGTTCGGACTTTCCGACTTTCGGACGCTGAGGAAAGCTTTCTTTCTGCCTTTATTTTGATTCCTCTTTCCGACTCCGGCTGCCCTACTCATCTCGTCATCTCGTCATCTCACGACTCCTACTGACTACCTTCATTTCACCTTCCTCTTTCTATTTGGTATAGGTATACGGGTATACCCCTGTGCCCTGTACTGTACTTGTACTCTACGTATTCTCTTACTTTTGGTTTCCTATTTCCTAGTAGCCGGTATACACTCTCCATTCAACTGTCTCAACGCAACTCTGACTGACTAGACTATTTATTCTCTTGTTGTTGTTATTATTTGTATTTGGGGGCTGTCCTCATGTCCTGCCTCCGCCACTGCCAAGTTACAACTTGAAAAATTAAGGAAGAAGAAATCATTACAGATGAACTGCTCTTCTGAGTTATCAGAGTGTGAGTGAGCGATTGAGCCAAGTCAAATTGAAAAGCACCTACACTTGCACATTGCACGTCCTACCAGTGTCCTCATCATCTTCAAATTCTTCATACTTACTGAATTTCTCATCCTAATTAAATTGTCTCCAGTATATCTTTTTTACCAACCACGTCAAAATCTGCATGTGATTAACAATCTTACATCACCGCAACATTTTCGCCGGACACTACACGCGCATTATTCTCTAGTTGAGGCTTTCGAGTGATTCGAATCTCGGGTCCCGATCCCACAGGTAATTGGTAAATCTCTCCCTCTCTTTTCTCACAATTGTTACACCGGCCGGCTTCAGACATTGGTTTGTTTTGCCAATAATCCCTACACTTTCGCACCCGAATATTCAAGTGTTCATCCCATTCTAATATGTGCTCTCTTTCTTCAACTTTCAGCAAAAGGCCAAGAAAATGCAGGTGCAGCAGAACACTGTCGACCTTCGACCTAACCATACTATCTACATCAATAACCTGAACGAAAAGATTAAAAAGGAAGGTACATTCATTGACCGGGATTCTTCTTTTAGTAGCTTCACTATCTTAGTTTGATACTCATAATCATTTCAGGGATGGCTGTTTAGTCTTCATCTTGATCATGAGCGTTTTGCTATTGTTATAGAACTGTATACCGATTGAGCAGGGTTGCCAGAGTACTCTCACTTAGGCCAATGGTCACTTTCTCACCGTGTAAATGCTAATTGGTTGTTTTTTCAGAGCTGAAGAAGTCCTTGTACGCAATTTTCTCACAATTCGGAGCCATTATTGATATTGTGGCTTTGAAGACGTTGAGGATGCGAGGGCAAGCGTGGGTAATTTTTAAAGAAATTAACAGTGCGTCCAACGCACTGAGGTCGATGCAGGGGTTTCCGTTTTACGACAAACCAATGGTAATTGAACACAAATGCTTAAATGTATGTACATTTCTGCTGTTGCTGTAGTAGTAAATGTAAACGAACTCAATTGAAATGTCGAACGATTTCAGCGAATTAACTACGCCAAAAGTGATTCGGATGTAATTGCTAAAATGAAAGGAACTTACAGTGAAAGACCGAAGAAGAGCAAGGAGGATGCAAAGAAGAAAAAGAAGGCCAAGGAAAATAAAGTAAACTTCAGAATTCAGATTGCAAACAGACTTAATTCAAGGAATAAATATAGCTAATATTCATACGTTTGTACTTTGTACATCTCAAATTGTATGTTTTCTTCCAGAAAGCAAATGCTCAGGTGCCCATGCAGCCGCCTATGAATTCTATGATGGGATACGGAATGCCTATGCAACCAAGTAAGTGGCTCTACTGTATAAATTTGAGAATTCGTTATCTTATTTTATTGTGTTATGTGTTATTATGTATTTTGACACATGTTGACATTTATTTGTCAACAGTGGGACACCCTGCTTTGGCTCAAATGGGAGAACAGCCACCAAATCAAATTCTATTCTTAACAAATTTGCCTGAAGAGACAACAGAAGTGATGTTGCAGATGCTTTTCAATCAGTAAGTAATGTTCTAGCAATTGCAATTGCGATACAGTTCATTCGTAGGTCCGAGCGAAGTAATAAACGGCATAAATAATGAGCTACTTGGAGTTCTGTGCTGCATGTTCATTCTGATACGGAATCTTGGTGCTGGCGGATAAATAACATGTTTTCTTGTATTCGCAGATTCCCTGGATTTAAAGAAGTGAGGTTGGTTCCTGGCAGGCACGACATCGCCTTTGTCGAGTTTGAGAATGAATTGCAGTCCTCAGCAGCAAAGGAAGCTCTCAACGGATTCAAAATTACACCCACGAATGCAATGAAAATTTCATTTGCGAAGAAATAGGCTCAGCGCACTGGCTGGAATTCTCTGTTCTAAGAATAATTTTTGTATGTATGCATATTGTGTGTAGATGTAATCTTATGGTACAATTCACTAACTTATGCAGGTGTGCGAATTTAAAATGCCATCTTGTATAGCGTATTCCTTTTCTAGAATAAATTGTATTCTAACAAACTCCGTCGTTCAGTTCTTGGTCGAAGCAGCATCTATGTTGTTTTTTGTAAACGTACTTAAATACAAATACTAAATAATAGTAAATAACTATGTACATACATACAATACTGTTATGTTTACTAATATAGTTGTATCATATCCTATATGCCGTATTTCGTATTTTTACTAATCAGTGTTTAATGATACGTTAATTAAGAAGTAGCAGCTTCGTCAGTTGTTCCGTCTTAGTGCTCGTACTGATCTTGTTTTCGGACAGCGTAATCGTGCACAGTTATACGACATGATTGCTGTTGGCGCTTGTAAATTGGTACAGTTAGCCTTCTTTGGTTTTGGTTGCACAGAGACTTGCTGGGAAGAAGCATTTGACAGGGTACAGACTATAGACAATAATGTCATTTTTGTAGCCGGCAAGCGTAGAATTAGAACATAACTGATACGCTCAATCGACATAGGTTGGAATAACCCACGATTTTAATTTATGGTCAAGAAAACACTTGAGCGAGTGTGAATAGGCGGAAAATGCGAGCACAGGCACAAGTGACACATGTCGATTAATAAGCGCTAATAAGAGCTGACAGCGTGGTAGCAACAATTATTTAAATAATACATATACATAATATTATTCCATCACCGTTTTACCCGCAAGAACGGGTAGTAGAGAAAAATCGCCTAGTTGCGAGCATAAAAAAGGATACACTGTAGAAAGGCGAATCTATAAGGTTATTAGCTAATTCTGAGGCGTTTATTTTATAATAAATACGGCATGATTGGCAATCATTTTGACTCGGTAGATATTATGATGTGAGGAAATAATAAATTGGTCTTTGTGTCATGAAGTCATGAATGCAACGAAAGAGAAAGTGCACCAAAAGTAAAAAACTGAAAGAAAGTCAATGGCTTGACGAGAAATCGGGTAATGCGGGCTGCGACCTGCGACTAAGAACAGGAACTAGTAAATAGGAAGAGGCTTTAGTGGGGTCATGGTGAGTCATGTGAGTAAAAGAAGGTCGTTGGTAAGGTTAAAATCACGCTCGTTCTATTTTTTCCCTATATATAGGTGCATTGCATATACATACACATAGACTGTTCTTCTATAAACGCAATAAAACAAGGCGCTAAATCGGTAAATGGTATTACAGGATTAAAAATGTTGTGCCTGGGTTTGGGAAACTTTCATTTATGGTGATACACTGTTTTGACCGTTTGATTAAAGAATAAAACAATACATAAGGATCTTGGGTCGGAGCCCTTGAATGCTTTGCGTGGACAAGCCCATGACAGGACTGGCTGGCTGGGTCATGGGCTAGAGGCGTGGAAGGGAGTCGGGTTGGAGGCTGGATTCTGCTCCCGTGTATCTGTGTAGGGCATCATGTTATGTTCTGCATGACAGGGACGATGGACGGACAGATCATGTAAATAGTAAGTAAATGCATTACATGCATATTGCATATGTCCTGGAAAGTTGGGAAGCGCAGGGGTAAGAGCCAAGACAGTCAAAGAGTCAAGACAGTGGACAGTGGAGACAGTCAAGAGTGTAATCATAATAAGCATATGTCCATGTGGAATGTGGACATGTGAAATTGAGTGTCTGTATGTGTATAGAGCCAGTAGAGTGTAGATGTAGACTACATTGTCCACATTGTGTCCCATACCACATATATATATATATATATATATATATGCAGAGTGTACTGAGTGCAGAAAGTGTGGATGAAAATGAAAGGGTGAAAGTATGAAAGGATGAAAGATGAGTGTAGTGCAGGGCGGCAGGCTTGAGAGAGACTCGAGTCTGGGTCTGCCTAAGAAATGAGAAATCACTCCTGAGTGCTGAGTGCTGCATGGTGATTGTGTGGGCGAAAGGGCGAAAGCATATCCTTGGTTCGCGAGCTCAGTTGGAATGTTGCTCTCCAAGGGTGTGCACGGCAATCTGGCAGTCTTCCTTCTTCCTTCTCTCCTCTCATCTCTCCGTCTGCCATCCAGATTTCGGATTAATCCCCGGACAAGTCCCACCGAGCCCAGCCACAGCCCCAGCTCTCCCTTCCTAGCCAGTCCCTGATCCTGGCTGGAGCTGGACGGAGGCAGTGCGAGGCCGGGAGATACCTCTCATCCTCTCACCCAGTGCATGCTGACCCAGTGCTGGCGAGGTGACGGGACTGCCGGAGCTCTTCGCAGCCCTCGCTCTGGCTCGTCCTCTCGTCCGGGCTGGGTGCGTCCATCCGAGCTCCTAGAGTGTCTCCTAGAGTGTCTCCTAGAGTGTCTCCAAGAGTGTCTCCTGGAGTCTCCCCTAGAGTCTCCCTAGATCTCTCCTAGATCTCTCCTAGAGTCTCCCAGCCGCCCCTCCGGAGTGCCCACTCGCTGGAGACAGGACTAATAGCACTCCCCGCGGCCAGTCCTCCGCCATTCCCTATTCCCCGAGTCCCTCATTCCAGTCCACACAAGTTAGAATCAGTCTCCTTGAGGGACTTGAACCTCACCAGTCACATTTCAAACATTTCCTCCGGCCCCAGCACACTTCCCGGTTCCGGTCTCACGTTCACGGAGGAAGGAAGACTCCACTCCTCTTCAAATCCTTGAGTCAGTTCCTGGAGCCTCCTTCCCAGTGTTGTCCACACCTCAGTGAAAATGCCCGTCTTCCACACAAAGACGATCGAGAGCATCTTGGACCCTGTCGCTCAACAGGTAATCATTATAGCTGTAGCCACTAACCACACTTTCCAAATTCTGTGTGCACCTCTGAAGGACTTCTCATCCCTTCACTCCTTGTAGTACCTGAATACAAAGTCACTATTGAGTTACACTGAGTTCACAAGTATCTGACTGTTGAAGAGGTAAAAGCAACAAGAGGTAAAAGATTGATAACAGATCCAGTCTACACAGTCACCGTATACAAACTTGATCGATCGGATTGATGAAGTGGCCCAATAATCGTCCGATCCAAGCTGAGTTAGATTCAAGGCAATATCACTTGCGAGTGTTGCGAGTATTCAAGGGCCTTCTTGTTCACTTGTCCTTAGTGTGTGGAGGTGGTAAGTGGTAATTGGTAATAGCGCTAAAAATGTGGTCCTTGCAAGTACAGATTGTCCGATGAACATTGTGTGTGCGGGTGGGGCGGGATGACGGAACAAAAGGGACTTGTTTATGGTTTATATTTCCGCATGCCGTAGCAACTCGTGTCAACTTACGCTCTCGACGTCTCCACACAAATCCTGTTCCTTTTATGACATTTACGATAGCGTTCCTGACAGTCGATCCAAAATGGATGCTACCATCTCTTGCTCTTCATCCTCAAATTTTACTCTGCGTACAACTTGCATAGGTATATTTCTTTGTAATTGTTACTACTCTCACTCCTGTGGCGCCCTATACCATAATCAAATCTTTGCTGCGGCAATAAACGAGTTGGTAAAGCAAGTTGGTAGTTCGCATAGGTATTGGTGGACGAGCTGAGGATAATTACAATTTACAATCACAGAAGGGTCGGGCTCATTTGCTCAGTTTTTGAATCCTGATTTCTTGAATTTGGGAACTATACAGACAATACTCATACCCTCCCTGGAAAGCCCATGTCTTAAACTTACTCCAAGTGTATTCCACAAATTGATCCAGCCTAATTTTCCTCAGGTGTATAGCATAGGAGGAGAAATTCCATGGATACAGCGGTAGGGATGAGCTGATTATTAAGGGTGCGGTTGCAGTCCTCGTTGCAGAATGAGGCTGTCTCACAATTCACGACATGTGCCGATCTGATGATGTGACAAGGAGTATACTGGCTAGATTGGGTAGTGCGACGGTATAGTGGGATGAGAGGGCTAGGTGGAGCATTTCCTAATGAGGGGTGGATTAGCTAGACAATTGGCAGTTAATTACTGGATTTTGCATCCATCCGCGATGAGGATCGGTGAGCTGCTGAAGAGAGAACCGGAACTGAAACTGGTTGTTGAAGGGAAAGGGAAGTAGTGCGATTTCTGGTATGTGCCCATTAGCATGTGCTCATTCAATCCCCTCCACGTCCACATCCTGTACCAAATTAGAAATTACATAATGGCTCCGTGCGACTCTGAGGCTGGGCCTGTCATGCAAATGGCGCGTTCTTTCCCAATGAGGAAAACATGAGGATTTGAGAATTGTAATTTGTAATCTAATATGAAGGAAGAGGAGTCCAGTGGTCAAGTGCTCTGCTCCCACACTCGCCACGTGAGTCTCCACTCTCTTTCCACTCTTCACTCTACTCTTTCTGTCTCGTCATCTCTTCTCATTCTCACCAAACCCTTGCTTCTCCTCCGCCGTGATCCGTGATCGAGTATAACTCTTCAACTTGGTCTCTCTTGCATAATCAAGTGCGTAATAAGACGAGGAAGGAGAAGGACGTCGTCACCTCCTCACGGCCAGCTCCACTTTCCTCTCGCATTCTCGGACGCTTCCACCATCGTCTCGCCATATCCCTAGCCTTCGTCATCCAGCAGGAGAGCAGAGCCACTGCAGGGGTAAGTGCCCCTGCGGAGAGCATCTCCTATCCCTTGCCAACTCCGACAATTCCTGCATTAGGCGTCTTCACGGAGATTGGAGAGACGGTTGAAGGGAAGCTAGACATACCCCGAAAAACTGAGTGGATCCAGGGGGGGGTGTCCTGGCCCTGATCGGCCTTCGGCCGGTCAGGGGGTGTCAACCCTGCCATAGAAAAACCAGGCTGACACCCCCTGTCGGCCGAAGCCCAGGGGGGTGTCCGCATATTAGCGTATACCAGTTTTTCGGGGTATGAAGCTAGAGTCACTCTTGTGATTGGCGGGGAACTCAGTGGTGAGTTGGTGAGGCATGCCCAAGTTTCATGCCAGTTCTTTGCGCTCCAGGTACGAATGGGTTTAACGTTTAACTGTGAATCCAAGTGGAGGGAGTGGGAAAAGTCGGAAAAGCCCAGCTTGTGGAACGCTGCGGCAGGCACATGAGGAGCTTCGGGGTGGGGCCTGGGGCCTCTCAAACTCTCAACCGTCCTTCCGCCTTCTCCCTTGGAATCTCTTCACACGCCCAAGACGTTAAGATGTCGCATCTCGGCCTTTGTCCACGTCAACACCCAGTTGACCTAATCTACTGTGGTTCATCTCACCGAGGACTCTACGTAAGGGTCTGTTGGTTTCATCGTGATGCGTTTCTTGGTTCATCCCGTCCTCCTGCAAGTGACCTCCTGTAAGGGGGTACGCAGGTATAGGTAGAGCCTTTCCGAGTGCTCCGGTACCACAATGCCACAATGCAAATGCTATGGAATGCTACCAGGGTGTTGAAAAAACATAGAGGTACGCGAGCCTCATCTTCCAAGATCGTATTTCTCTTGTTTGGGGTCATCGTGTGCTAATTCATATTTCTGGGGTTTTTGTAAACACGGAGCAAGGAGGAATGTTGCGGTGATAGCGAGGAGCGGGATCTATGCTCTTTAAATGTCTTCACGCAGAAGGTCGTTGAGACTTTTGTGGATGTATGAGAAGAGAGACAGAGAGAGAGAGAGAGAGGCAGGGGATGCGACGGAGACGTGAGCCTGTAGATGTGTGTGTACCTACATAGGCGGCTCTGGTCCCAGGTTTACTCACAATCACAATCAACAAGAGGGGGAATGAGTCATTGGAATAAAAAAAACTCAGGAAGAAGTCTAAGTGGGATCGGAAGTAAAGACATTAAGACTTGCATGTAAATACGACATGTTCTTGCTGGTGAGCGGAGTCTGGAAGGGAGGTTAATTCCACCACGCCACAGACGATGGAATGGCGATTGTGTACATTTGGGTTGGGAGCCCCGGAAGAACGTGCAACACCCAGATTCCTCCCGTCCTCCTCAAATCTCCTGGCTGCAGGAGAGCAGGAGGGAAGCCTGCCTTCCTGGCGGAGAGGGAGGATGCTATTTTGGGATTTCTGAGAGAAAAAGGCTCATTCCTCCTGAGTAAATTCACAGCTTTTCAAGCCTGTGTCCTCCTCCCTCTTTGCATACCTACATGTGCATACATTTCCTTCTCATGTCACGTCCAATTCACTCTTCCTGATTGCACGGCTCAACACTCAAAACATGCGTTCTCCTCTCCTCCTCCTTTCTCCACCTAACTCTGCTCTTGATTTTTGCACAATTGACTTGGGTGGCCTTTAATTGACGTTGCAGCGGGTTACACTATCAGATGGTGTCAGTGTGGCGAGTTAGATCGGAGATGGAGGCACGAGCTCCGTGTCTCGCATATTCACAGTTTCATGAACTTTTCAATGATGTAAGAAAATGGAGTCGGTTGCAGTTTCAAGGCAAGTCAACGAGCTGAGGGTGCCTACTTGCCTACCGACTCATCCTTTCTCTCCTCCATCTCTTTGTTTCTGTTTGACTGCAAGGTGGGAGATGTGGCTGGAGTGTTGGGGAAAGCTCTCTGGAGCCAGGTCCAATGTGGTCATCCATGGATCCGAGTTTGTTCCATTCAGATTCATAAAATACGTGAGCAGATAGACTAGCAAGTTGAAGTACATATGTGCTTGATTTAGTCGGATAGGTTGGAGGTGCTCGCTATGAAGATTTAACGTGCTTTCAGCTCTGCTCTCGGTACACAGTTGGTGCAACATTGGACAACAATAAAAATGCATGAGGAAGGAGTTGAGGTACGTGGATCCAGAGATAATGCGCCTGAGCGTGCATGGACTGGGGAGTGTGTCATTTGTTTGCACTTCGTTTGAGGAGCGTGCCAACTCTAAAGATCCATCTTATGATCAGATCTCCGCTTTCCTATTTGATACTGCTTCGTCAAAGTCGAGAAGTAAATCACTTGGGGGATTTTGATCAAAACTTATAAGAAACATCAAATGAAATAAATTTAATATGAAGCCAAATAATGGTTGCCGAAGGTTGAGCTACGCCTGCAGAACCAGTAGATCTAAATACGGTAAGTGTGAATGGGCGAACTCATTCCGCGGACAAGGGAAAAGGGAACGAGAGTCCATAAAACCTCTCATTTCTTCTTGAGCTTACGATGCTGACCAATAGACTCCGTGGAGGCTACATCTTGTTGCTCTGAGCTGTGCTTGAGTGAGCGTGGTTGAGGGAGATTCCAGACATCTAGACCATGTCTTGTACACACCATTCAGATAATGTAGTGAGAGCTGCTGGCCAAGGATGGGCTGGATACGACTGACACTTCGGTATGGTACAGAGTTTGGCTCCGGGCCGGGTCTTCATACAATAAACAATAGACTATGTAATAGGGACTTCAAGTGGATGGAGGAGTGTGGGCGTGGGTGGTCTCCTTCCCAACTTTATTCCCACTCTTTATCAGGAATTATTTTTATTAGGAACTAGGAATAAAGGGATGTTCCGGGCTACTGGAAGAAAGCTGAGCTCTGACGCTGGCTCCCTCACACTCACACCCTCGCCACTCCCCACCCTTAACTTCCTCCTCAGCTTCCTCATCCCCTTTACACTTTACTTTGACTAGTTACCTACGCTCCTCTGTACCTCCCCTTGCTTCTCTGTCCGGGACGGGATGAAGCGGGAAAAACTACTGAAATACCGCAGGAAGTTGATGATGAAGGGATGCGGTGCTGAGGCATATTTATTGGCGGCTAGAATTGCTCTTGAACTATGAAGCCATGCAGAATACTAGATTCCTGGAGAAAAAATCACTGGACAGATAGGTACGAAAATGGCAGAAGTCAATCACCATTCACCACCGCAGTAAAGACTTTGAAACCCATCAGCGTGAAACCTGCATGAACTGACCCCTCAATTTTACAAGTTTTCAAAGGTGATGCGATGTTAGTTGTAGTTGAGGCTCAAACTCCGATGCAAGATTTGGTACCAAGAGAAAAGTCTACAGAGAAAGCTTTTAACATGGCATGGATTTCTTTAATTAACTTAATTACTTTAATTAGGGGTTTTTATATGTTCGGAAATAGTAGATGGCGTATAAGATGATTTGTCACCCAGCAGAATATCTAGTTCGAAACAGAATCAAGCATATAGATCATAGAAATCATGGTTTTAACCTGAATTATCAATTATATGCGAGAAGCGGTATTGCAGTTAAGGAAAGGTGAGACGCGTGTGACGAATGTGCTCTCCTTGCGCCTGCAATCCACTACCTCTCAATCTCAACATAAAAATAAGCTACGCTACTCGGCGAGGATGTAGTACTAAATGTGACTATGCCCAGCGAGCCCTAATACAGAAATTGGACATCTCCGTTCCGCGTAAATCCAGAACATGACCAACTCTCAAAAATGAAAATTCAGCGTCCTTGTACAAAGCTTCTCCTTGGCTGGGGGAAAGGCCTGTAAAAAATATGTTCAAATTGCGGCTGAATCATCGTACACACTATTTCGACTGTATTTCTACAACCTTAAAGTTCGTAAAGATATATCATAATAATGATTTTCTATGTGTGATGTCATTTCTGACTGCTGCGCAATCATGCAGACCTACATAGCTGTCTTCTTGATACTATCTTTTGTCTTACTGTTAGAATCTTTCTCAGGAAATCACCCTGTACGAGAATGTTTTGCTTAATAAAACCATCCAAGGATGTTTTTACACAATTCGCAATAATATCTGACCCTATAAACTACTTTTATCCCTTTACTTTCGGCCGGTAAGCCAGAATTGAAACAGTCAATTTTGTGAAATATTTTGTTTCTGAAGTGAGCGCGAAAATACTGTCACAATTTGACCAATTCCTGTCGGATCGACTTTGGACTTTCTCCGCCACATCCGCAATAAAAGCCTGTGTAGAATGCATGTTTTCTCTACTGCTCGGAGTCACGGGAGCATTGTGGAGTAAACCGTCTTTCTTTCCACCGTCAAACTCTCGACATGCATCTGTGAAAGTCAGTGGTGCGCTGAGATTAAGGACAAGGGTTAGGATTTTAGGATTATCCACATAGCTCCTACTTCCTAACTTCCTACCTACGTAAGATGAATGTATAATAGCCTCAAAGTTTTTCATGCGGTATACGTCATCTCAGAGTTACCTGCAGGGCTAATAGGAAGGCTTGAAAGGGATGTAATGGCTAATGGCTGACCGAGGAAGAGTCATTCCCGTCTCTGTCCATTTCCTGGCTCACGCAAAGAAATGGGATTGAAAAGTGTAACATGTTAGGCTCCAGGATCCTGGTGGTACTGTTTCACATTTATTGGCATTCCGCGTCCCTCGTCCCACCTCGCCTTCCACGAGTCCTGGCCTCGTCATCTCACCCAAGTGTTACGTGTTACATCCTTACCTTACGTCCTTGCGTGTGCTCAGTCCGCACAGACGTTCCTCTCTTCAAATCCCGTGTCTCCGCCATCTACCTCACGGCCTAAGTGGACTTTGAGACGTGTACTCATTCTTGTCTCCAACTTTCTTGTCTCGAAGTACGTATGGTCGGGAGGAGTTAAATGTTCCTGGAGATTGGAGGATCTTCATGATTGATAATTCCACAGATTTGCATTGCGATGCACATGTTTTTCGTGGTCAGAGAGAAACTCCATACTTGCGCTAAGGACGAGTCCCAGGAAATAGCTATGAGCGTCCTCACGTGCTCCACTTCCTTTTACGGTGCTTGGACGACTTGAAGGAGACGGGGGGCTCATTCTCAAAACAATCTTACGACAAATTCAATGTATTTGCTTACGGACTTGCGACCTACGTCCCTTTCGAGAATAAACCCCCGGAGTAGTATGCTCAGGATTTGCACTCATACCTCAATGTCACTCCAGGTTCAAGTTGGAGAATTAACTCCTTCACTGTCCGTTGTCATTGTTGTCAGCCCCAACTGACAATGTGAGAAAGGACTGTTCATGATTCCAGGAAACATTCTGTTCTTCTATGTCTTTTACTAACTTACAAACACCGCAGTTATACAAATGTATAACTGAGAGTTTTATAGTTATGTTTGAAGCACCTTGGCTTTTGCTCTTCGCTCTCTTTTGAAAGAGTGTGCGTAAGAATTAACTCGAGTTGAAACGTTTCAGTAACTACGAGTTAAATTCATGCGAATGCGTAATTTACATGGGAAATCAGAATGGCTGTGTGAAGAGCGGAGTTGTGTGTAATTGGAAGCTCGTCCAATTTGCACGTGCGGGAATGAGTGGGATCATCTCGTATTTGCATGGGCACTCGCAGACTCGCGGACTCTCACTCTCTCACCACACCTTCATATATTTTATATTTGCATACAAATATAATATATACAACTATGTTTGTGCTTATAGGCTTACCTACATGTTATAGGTGATGTGGTGTGCATAAAGATTTGTGGGGGTGGAGGTTGCTTTACCTTTTAGCCTTTTACCTCTGGCTGGTTACACTTGATTTGGCGTTGGCTGGTGAATGAATAGGAAAGTATGAAGTGAAGGAGTGATAGAGAGGACATGAGCTGAGAATTGTGCTCGTTGAACGTTGAGAGTAAATCAAGTTGGAAGAAGGCGGAAGCCCAGTTGGCACCAAGTCATCAATAGTCTGTTTGAAGCCAAATCAAAGCCTCTCGTCATTTCCTCGCCCCAGCCCACCCAACATCTTTTGATTCCCTTCCCACCTCCAATCCCCCCAAATGTTTATGTATTGGTGCCGGGACATGGAAATCCTGGTTTCATATCAAGGTTTATACATTGTAATAGTCATATGTGAAGGGTGGAGTGGTGGTGCAGGCGCGCTGCCAGAGGGCGGCGCTCATAGGATGCAGGCTGGGCTTAAAGAGGAGGGCGGGGGAGGATTTGGCGTGGAGTGTGTTGACACTGTTAAATCTTAGCAAGATGACGAGGAAAAACGAAAACTGTGGAGTAATTTTTGGGCGGCTTCCAAGAAATGAAATGGGGTCGACGGGATTATTTGCCTCGTTGCCGGAGGATGGCCGTGGTGTGACTGGGAGCAGAGCGAGCTGCTCCGAGTCTCCTTCACCCTCAATGACCAAGAAAGTTGGGGAGACGAGAAGAATTGATCCCGAGATGAGACTTTGAGAGGATGAGAGTGTGCTGAAGAATGGTAATGCTAATACTCCTTGTGTCAATCAGGTGTCTCGGCTCGTCATCCTCCATGAAGAGGCGGAAGATGGAAATGCCATGCCAGACTTGGAGAAGCCAGTATTTGCCGTGAGCCGTGCTGTGGCCAATTTGGTCAAAGTGGGGAGGGAGACGATTCAGAGCTCAGATGACCCTATCCTGCGCCAGGACATGCCGGCGGCTCTGCAGAGGGTTGAGCTGGCCTCCAAGTTGCTCGAGGAGGCGTCCGCCATGTTAAAATTAGATCCTTTCTCACAACCTGCTCGCAAGAAACTAATCGAAGGATCCCGAGGGATTCTACAAGGAACCTCGTCCCTCCTCCTCTGCTTCGATGAATCCGAAGTTCGGAAAATTATTCGAGAATGCAAACGGGTTTTGGATTACTTGGCGGTGGCAGAAGTCGTGGATTCTCTCGAGGATTTGGTTCGTTTCGTGAAAGACTTGAGTCCGTGCCTTAGCAAAGTAAGTGATCCACTTGTCCTCCTCCATCCTCCACCTTCTCCCGCGAGATTCATCTCCCCCAAAATTTGTTTTATTTTTATTTTTACATGAGCGGAGCGGGGCCATAATTTCTCTCCGCCCGCAATTCTTCCTTTCTCCTCCCAGCTTCTTCCCTCTTCCTTGCAGTATAGCTTAGTTTCCCTTCAAGTTCAGTCACTGCTCTCAGTCTTGTCAGGATCTCACTTATACCTACACGTGTATGTGCATTCATCTCCGGACCCATTCTTTCCATCTTTCCTATTCCATATTTCCGTATTTCCGTCTATTCCTGCTTCATTAATTAATCTGGTTCGCATAATTTCTTCAATGAACTGCCTTCACGGCGCTTGAGCGGGAACAAGCTCTTTGTGGCTGTGTCCGTGATACGAGAAAGTTTGCTCAGGTGAGTTCCCGCCTCTGACACTGGGCACGGAAGCGGGAAGATGCCTTTGTAGATCTTGCATTGATGAGAGTTTTATTTTTAATTTTGTCCGTCTCCCATGCTTCCATCCCGCCCCGTCCTCGCACCTTCTCACTTGCTCAGTCTGTGTATGTCTCTGTGTGTACTTTGGACAGGTTTCGCGCGAGGTGGATGCTCGCCAACAGGAATTAACCCATCAGGTCCATCGTGAAATTTTAATACGATGCCTGGAAGAAGTGAAAACTCTGACGCCTATCCTTATCTGTAGTATGAAAATATACATACAGATTAATTCTCAAGGTACGGACGTCCAATTACGCTTTCTCTCGCGCTACTCCCTCCATCGTCCCTTGATAAATTCTTGTTCCTTCAACAAGAATTTATTGCCCCACGTCCTCCCATCTTTCCCCCTTCCGAGCTCCATCTCCCTTCCTCCCCTTCCATTAGCTCCTTACTGGCTTCTGACTGCCCATGGTTCGGACATCCCACTGATTATCTGACTATGGAAAGGGAAAGGTTTTCACGGGAGTTGAGGCAATTCATTTTGTGCGCAGGAGGAAAAGGCGGAGAAGAAGCAGCCGTTAACCGAGATTATCTTTCACAGCGAATGACGGATGAGATTAACGAGATCATCCGTGTTCTCCAGCTGACCACATACGACGAGGACGAATGGGATGCAGATAATTTGACGGGAATGAAACGAGCTTTGACAGTTATTGATAGTAAAATGCAAGGTGCTCATGACTGGCTCGGGGTAAGGACATGGGAGGAGTGAGCGCGGATGGCGTTCGGATTTCCAGATGTTGCACCGTCCCTAGGGCGGGGCCGCCGGGCTGGATTTGTCGCTCGCTAACCCTTCATGTGTCTGATTTACTTGCAGGATCCCCGGGCAGTGCGAGGGGGTGTGGGAGAGAAATCCGTGCGAGGGATATTGGAGGAGGCAATGAAGGTCTCTGAGCGCTGTCTTCCCCAGGACAGAGATCCGATCCGGAAGCTATGCGGAGACATCTCGTCCATGACGGATGGCTTGTGCGAGTTGCGTCAAAGCGGACAGGGTGACTCGCCTCAAGCGGAAAGCCTAGCCAAAGGGATCGAGCAGAAGCTGAACGAACTCAACGGACTGGTTCTGCGAGCCGTGACGAACGCAGAGAGGTCCGGGATGCTCCAACCCGCCCACACCGTCACCGGGAGATTGGAGCAAGCTCGGAGATGGCTGGCAAATCCGAATGCTGATGACCGAGGATTAGGCCACAGGGCCATTTCACTCATTGTGGATGAAGCACGGAAAGTGGCTGATGGGCTACCTGGAGTACAAAAGGCGGAATTATTAAATCTAAGTGATGAAGTGGACTCTCTGCTGCATCAGCTTAGTGACTTTTGTCGTCGAGGCGATGGGAATTCGCCCGCGGCTCAGGCAATTGCAGGCCAATTGGTGCATAAACTGGCGGAGCTGAAAAACAAGATTCAGAGCGCAGTTATAAATCGTGTGGTGGAGGATTTCGTAGACGTTGTGACCCCGCTGCGGCAATTCACCGAGGCTGTGCAGGTTCCGGAGGGAACTCCTGGTAGGGATCAAAACTTCTTGGACAAAGCTCAAGCTTTGCAAGCGTTCTCAAATAGAGGAGCGAAAACCGCAAGAATGGTTGCTGCCGGAGGCTGTGGAGACAACAAGAAGCTAGCAGAATCCCTCCTGGCTGGTTCCGCCCAAGTGGAGAACCTCACTCCACAGCTCATCAATGCGGGCCGAATCCGAATGGCCTATCCTGACAATCAAGCTGCCAATGAGCACTTTGATAACCTCAAAGCCCAGTATTCGGATAGCATTAATAAAGTGAGGAATCTCTGCGACGAAGCCATTGATTCCAGTCATTTCATCGCTCAGTCGGGTAAGTCTCCCTCTCATAAGTCCATGGCGTGCCCTCTGCACTTGCAATCTTTAATAGCCGTCTGTCATAACTGGTTTCATACCCGTTTTTGAATGTGCGCAGAGGATTCCATGAAGAAGCACACGGTCCTTTGTGAAGACGCCATTCGCAGTCGGCAACCTCCTAAAATGGTGGACAATACATCATCCATTGCTAGACTCGCTAACCGTGTCCTAATGGTGGCGAGGCAGGAGGCAGACAACTCCGAAGACCCAAAATTCATTCACGACGTTTCGCGTGCTGCTGATCAGCTTCAATCCAGTAAGTGCCCACATCTGCACAATGCCCGCGTCATTGTGTCACTTCTAATTCTCATCTCACATCCCACCTCCTTGTGGAAGCGCAAAGAGAAGGGTTTGAGTGCGCACATATATGTATGTATGTTATTGTTTCCTCTCTTCCAGCAATGCCTCCAATGGTCCAAGCCGCCAGGTCAGTTGCTTTGAATATCGAGGACCACAGTTCAGCGCAGCAATGGCGAGCTCTCAACAACGATGTGAGTTATGTGCTCTTTCTGTTTCCTGCATTTGAACGTCTATTTTAAGGTTGCATTCACAAATAAGGCTACCAAGTTTTCGAGTTTACTGTAGAATGTAGAATCTGACGAAGAGATATCTTGAATATGCCATCTATTACAGTTGCTTGGATCAGTGGCTAATGTGCGAAAAGCGGTGACGGTGACACCGCGCGACGTGCCTGAATTGCCTCCACCTCCTGATGTTAGCAAACTATATTTGGACGGTGAGTGTCATTCTTAGCATGTCCCTGGGAAACTAGTTGGTGCTTGGCGCTCTTGCCCTCTATATACGTATTGATAGGAACATTTTTGAGTTGGGATGATGATTTTGTCCTGCTGATGTGGCTGTAGCTGAACGAGCGCCCAAGCGGCCGCCCCCACCGAGTCAGTATTTCCCCTCCGAAGCGGATATACCACCACCAAGGCCACCACCACCCGAAACTGACGATGAAGATGACATGTTTATGCATGTTCCTCAGCCAAATCAGCCCATAATGGTGAGATCCACTTTTCTCTAGCTCTTCACACCTCTCTGGCACGCATGCAGAAGGGAGTTTTGAGGAACAGCACAAGTTGTGAGAAGCCATTTCCAGCTTTCACCACATTTGTCCTGCCCCAGTTCACTCCAAAGGGGTTAGAAGGACTTTGTAAACGAATTTTTAAGTAGGAGCGTCAGGGAGGGGGAAATAGGGCCATGGAAATGCAAAATGCTGATGGGAAAAATACTCAAGTAGCTTCATTAGCCCACATTCTCCCTCACACATCCAGAAAGAAAGTTGTTTTTTTCTGACACTTCGAAGCGCGAAAATTCGGAAGCGTTAACGAGGCTTCCTATGTGGGTACATAGGAATACTACTTGATAAGTTCTAATTGTAAGTAGTCAAAAATGGAGCTGCTGAAAAGAGTAGCATTCATGCCATGTAAAAAGGAGAAGCCTTGCTTTGAGCTCCATGCTTCATGCCCAAGGCCCACCGTCACGAACGGTCTCTACTGCTTGTGCTGGAGCGCGTAGCCTTTATTCTGATTCCCTTGCCATGTTGCCATTCTATTGGAGACCCCGTGATGGTTTGGATTGTTGAAGGCAGTGGTTGTGCCGGGGGTTAGTGGTGGGGGGAGGGGGTTATCTCGGAAGGGGAATGAGAGGGACATTAGATGGATTGTGAGAGCCGAATCCTAGCGTGTTGGTCCCCGCCACCAGCTAACTACTCGTTTCATGCGAGAGGAGAAGGGAAAGAAACTCACCGTTGGATTTTTTGGCACAATTTTGATGAGGGGAAGCTCAAATTATGAAAATTGGGAAAAAACTGTGACGTTTCGGACGTTGTCCTTCTTCGGGCACTTCAATTCACGTCCGAAACGTCACACAAGTTTTTCAAATTTTTCATAATTTGTGCTTCCCCTCATCAAAATTGTGTCAAAAAATCCGATGGTGAGGTCCTTTCCCTTCTCCTCTCTCATTTACTAAATATACCTCACCTGCGTATAACCTTTATCGATTATCAGTACTCTTTTCATGCGGAGCGTGTGCGGAGCGGGTGGAGAATCCGTGTTGGAGAAGTAGACAGAGTTAATGATGCTTGAAATGATAATGAACCTCGTGGAGCGTCACCACTCACTCTCATACGGAGGGGAATGCTAATGGGCTTTAATGGGCTTCTCGCTCTCTGCTCTACTTTGTCTAGATGGCTGCCCATGGCCTTCACCAGGAGGTTCGACAATGGTCGAGCAAGGATAATGAGATCGTGGCTGCTGCCAAGCGAATGGCTCTCCTCATGGCTCGGCTGTCGCAGTTGGTGCGGGGGGAGGACGGGACGAAGAAGGACTTGATTGCCTGTGCCAAAGAGATCGCCGAGGCCTCCGAGGAAGTGACGAGCCTTGCCAAAGAGCTTGCACGGGACTGCACGGACAAGCGAATGAGAACAGTAAGAGTGAAAGGGATTCTCCCAGGAAACACGCCTATCTATCTCTATAGTGGAGTCTGTAGCTTAATCCTCACTGCTCACTCCTCACCCTCCTTGTCTTACAGAATTTGCTCCAGGTTTGTGAGAGAATACCGACGATCGGGACGCAGTTGAAGATACTTTCCACGGTCAAAGCCACGATGCTCGGTGCCCAAGGTAAGAGTAGATATTCCTCAGTCTGGTTTTTTGAGTGTGGGACTCCACAATACACAATAATGATGCAGAAGTTAATAACTTTTGAGGAGTACAGGAAGACCGTCCCTTCCACAGGGAATACTTGAGGGTCAAGAGTTAGGGAATTTCTGCAAGCACCTCGCAAACCGCCCCATACCATGCACGAGTCTTTGTACTCATCATTGATATGCACTCAAAGCCTTCTGCTTTCCCACCTTCAAAATATTGTCTATGAGTGTGCCGAAATAATAATGATTATTATTTTTGTACTGTCTGTATGTGTACACACGTATATATTATGTATGTGATCATTTGTAGCGCCACTGTTTATTCTCTAGGGTTTTTGTTTGGTTAATTTCCTCGCCAATTGTGTCTTGTGTACACTCTTTCTGTTCATATGTAATTTAAACGCGAATCACTAGAGTGGAAGCAAGTAGCAAGTGGAAATGTTTAGAAAATGCAAGGACTGATTTAGTATACACTTGTCAATGTGTTTTTGTTTACCTGCATTAGGCGATGCGAGTATTTCCCTGCTTCTTTCCTGGGGCAGTCCTGTAAATGTAAAGTAAAGGGAAGTGACGAGGAGCGACAAGGTTAGCTGGTGGGAGCAAGAGACAAGCCTGAGCGCGGCCAGAGCAAAAGGACAAGACTAACGATAACGACTTGCCACACAATTATGTAACGACTAGCGACAGTGACATGACTTCCGAAATTCCGAACATATGTTGTGCATATTGCATATGTATATACATGTACATGTATATATATATGTACATGGACATATTTCAGAATGAGCTGGGCTGCAGGGACATGAGCTTCCTTCAGCACTCGCGTTGTCCCCAACTCTGACATGAGATTGGGAGGCGTTCTTGATCCACAAGAACGTCTTGAATCACAACAATCTCTTGGGAGACAAGTCTTGCTTCTTGCAGCAAGTGAGCCGAAAATATTCGAAAGTATTGTTGATATCAATTAGCTATTTTCTGTTAATCGTAAACGTAAGCGCAGGGCGTGAAGGAGTCGCTGCGCCAGTTGACAGCCTGGAGGGTATTCTCATCATTCCCTTGTATATCGTCTTGTCTCTTGCTGCACCTAGATCAGAACTTCTGCCTGCCACATGTTAGGTAGTTCCTCATGTATTCACGTCCTGCACCTAATAAGTACATGTTCTGTATGTATGTATGTATATGCTGTGCAATACAATAGCCTTAAGCTGTTTTGTATCACGGCTATTGTTGACTGAAAGTGCTTCTTACATTCCAGATACAATCCCGAGACGAATTGATGCTGAAATTATTGGGGGTAATGCAAATCTACGTTTGTAATACGTATTTGAGACATTTTTCTCCTCTTTGCTCTGCAAACCGAACCTCAGGGACTCGGAGATTTTGTGACACCTTTTTTTTAATTTACGAGTTTTTTACCCTTTCGGTACTGTTGTTGAGGTTGGCACGTTTGAGCCTTGTGCATGTTGAACGATATCTCACTGATTTTTGCTCAATTTGTGTAGAGTAACAAGTACGTGAAGAAGATTGCATGAGTAATGTTGTGACTTATTCAGTAAATAAAAGCGTTGATTTCAAATTAAACGTTGATTGAGTTGAATTGGAGCCTGCTGCTAATTGTAAGCCTGCTGAATGACGAATGGTGCTACGTGATCGGTGATCGTCTTCTTGCCTCTTCACTCTTATTCCCTCTTCAACTAGTAATCTTGTGCAAGCGGACCCTTGAGAGCTCTTTCCCTTTGCTAGAGCTTCGCGTGACCTTGTAATAAATCTCTGCTTGCCTCTCGGCCTAGTCCTGGTCCTCTCCCTGCAAGTCCTCACCTCTGCATTTGCTTGTCTTCGTAGCTTGCCTTTCCTCCAGATCGAGATCCCCTCGCTCCTCTGATAGCATTTAATGAATGGAAGTGATCAAGTGTACTTTACAGTAAAACTTGGTGCTTAGGTTAAAGTTCAAAGTCGAAAATGGAGACATTTTTGTGAAGGGCTGGGAAAGAGACTTGTGGACGTGTGTGACCGTGTATTGGTTGTATAGGTACAATCAAGAGCTCCTTTTGATTTGTCTGTGAGAATCATGCACGAACGTATGTATGTGACGTTGGTAATTTATGATTAATAATTAATACTATTAAAAGGAATTATATGAGTAAATCCGAGAGTTTTGTGATTGTGAATGATGTAAAGAAGTGACTAGATGTTCGTAATTGTATCCTCTCTCTCGTCTAATTTGTTTTTAACGCTGCTGCTAAATGCATTTTGTCTCTACTCTCTGCGTCTACTTTGACTTGTGTAAAACAAATTGTGACAGGATTGCTCATTGGACGAAGTGAGTTTTTCTCTTCATGGAATAGTTCCATCTCTTGTTACTTTCTAACTGTAGCTTGTCCTAGTGATATGTAATCATCTGGAGAATCTATAGAGACCTCTCGTTTGTAGCAACTCTTGTCTTTCTTTGCTTGGGGAACTCTTCCTCCTCTTGTTTGTGAACCTTGGTGGTGTGTGATCTACTTATTGACTTGCGTCCCGCACCCTTTACCTCCAACATTCCCCAAGTGACTTGGTCTGACGTCTGAGTAGCCCAGTGGCGCATGGAAAGTCCTCATTCCCTTCCCAAGCTCCATTATTATTCCTTCCTCCGTTTAAGCTTCTTCCTGTCTTATTAGTCGAATATTACTGTACATATATGTACAGCACCACATTAGCAGAATATGCACCACATACATATGTATATGTATGTGGTGTATATTCTGCTCCCTTTGTTTCCTCCTGGTCACAGAGTCCACACGTGCTTCCTCTGGGGGCGTGACAAAGGGTTGGTGTTCAGGGCCGACTGGGGGGAAAGCGCCCATGACGCCCCTGAGTACCCTTCCCCTGCTTCCCCTGCTTTTGTTGACTATAGCTAGACTGACAAGAGAACGCATTGGATTGAGGTGTAGCTTGGGGGAGGTGTGTGTAGGAAGTGGTTTGATGTGACTTGAACTGACACAGGTACGGAGGAAGACCGGGAGGCGACGGAGATGTTGGTGGGGAATGCCCAGAACCTGATGCAGTCCGTGAAGGAGACGGTGCGAGCGGCGGAGGCGGCGTCCATCAAGATCCGCACAGATGCGGGCGTCCGCATGCGATGGGTCCGCAAGCAACCGTGGTATCAGTATTAGCCATTGGCTTTCCCTCACTCACTCTACCTTTCACATCTTAAAACACATGGTTACTATTACTATACAATTACTGTACTATTGATTCGAGTGTGTACGAGCCAGTACATGCCTAAACATGCCTTATTAATACAACGCCATTTAATCCCAAGATTTTTTGGGACTCTGTACAATGAAACTAATCTAATGGAATTATTTAGTGATTTATCATTCATTAATGACGGTTGATGTGACAGTGCCGCTTGGAAAATAAACGATTAAACAGACAAAGATTTTCTCTAAATCAGGCTCTTTCACCTAGTTCCAACTTAGTCCTGATCCTGAATTCAAATTAATATTCACAGACCACAAGTCTGGCTGAGTGCTGCTGCGTTGGGTTGGATTGTCTATATAACTATTCTGGTTTCCGGTGTCCGCATTAGTTCTGACCTCGCCACCTCTAATGCTATATATCCTACCACCTACCGTTATACATTATACCACTCTACCATTAGCAATTAGCACGAACTTGATTTGAACATACCAGGCATACTTCAAGCGTTCAAGCCCCCTGCCTTCTTACAAGGGACTCGTCTCAAGTACCAATGTCGGTCAAAAATGAAATTTGCACGTTTTCTTAATTTACATTTTTACTTGAACTGACCTGAATGCTTCTAACGTAATGACCATTTCAACTTCCACCCATTTTATTAGAATCAAACAAAAAATGCTAGCAAATAAGTACGTCCACAAAAATCATGTTTTGACCTTGTGTATAGATCCTAAACCGGAGAAGTCAGGTGAATGAAAATGTATACTTTAGTACCACTCATAGAGACAGAGCAGTCACCAAAGTTTAAATGAGATCAGAAGTGGCCGAAGTGGGTCATTGTTTGAGTGCACGAACTCACCTGGAGATGTCAAAACTTTTGCAATTCGACGAGTATTTTTAATTTTTATAATACGAGTTTTTTTTCACATTGCGCTCAAACTGTTTTACTTATTGTTAGATTCGCAATGAAATGCTCTATGAAACAAAGTATTGTAGGACCGTTTTGTGGAGTTAGAGTCAGAGTTTGGAATGAAGACAGCGACATATACATTTGAAACGTCGCCATAACTCTGGAAGAAGAGGAAAGGAGGAGCTGACATTGTTTGGGATTTAATACAATACGACCATAGTAGTCTACCTCTCCAACCTCAGATTTCAGCTCTCTATCCACACTGGCACTTGAGACCATTCCCTTGTAAGTGGAAACCTTACCGTATTCTCTTCAGTAACGTCGTCATTTGCTTCTACGAGTTTTTCCGCAATCTTCGGAATAATCCCAACGTCTAGACCGCGATCCTTTTCAACCTCCATCAAAGATAGACGTTGAATGTACCTAATGTGTCCCGATTGATGGAGCAATTTTTCGCAGGCTTGATTTTGGGCTTCTGATGACTCACGCCCCGTCATCCTTGTCAGTTGTCACTCTTGTGCGCCACATCACGTGAGGAAAAGCACTACGCGTTGAGGATCCCTTAATACCCGTTCCATATGTTCAAGTATTAGTCATGAAAAGTTCACGAAAGCGAGGATTTGTCACTTTCCCACAAATATGCCGTTGCAGACCAAGTTTGCACATAGAATTACTAACACTAACACATTTGTACACACTGTATTTCTAGCCACAAGAGCCATTTACACTAGTGCAGACAGAGTGAACTCTGAACTCATCGTAAATAGGACCAATAATCTTTGCCTTAATATAATGCGCTGGTTGCGGCAAACAATAACTTGAGTGTGGAGCTTTCCTCTAATGCACACTCAAGCCTGTGGGGACAGCAAAATCTGGATCGCACCAGTCACACATGTATACTAGTCACAGTGAGAGTCACATATGTGTACTTGCTTATGTAAAAAGGAAATTATTGTTCCCAGGTAAGGTAGCGAGTCCATCGTGCGGAACACGCAAGTTTCTTCTCCTGGAAGACCCTTGCGGTCTTTTCTTCTTCGTCAGCCTCTGCTGCCTTCCGCCCGACCATTCAATCTGGAACAATACAATTTTCTATACAATACAAAATCCTAGCATGACGCTGGCTTAGAGTAGTCGTGCCTCGAACGACTCGAACAACAAATGATTGAATGTATGTATGTACATGTTACTCTAATAAATTCTGGATTTTCACACATTTCCTGTCCTTTCATTTCACACGTGAGTCACACCCGGCATAGTGTCATTCCCACCCACACAGGGCTGAGCAGCTCGTCTAAATGGGACACAATTTGACCACACTGCGGGCCAAGCACTCCTACGTGCTATGATGGAACGATGGAAGAGCAATTCCAGGAAAGTGGACACTGGACGTACGTCTCCAGACTTGAACTCAAGGCTTCACCTTCGCCGGATTGACCATTGACCACACTTGCTCATTCTGGATTCGTGAGGAGTGAAAGGAAGCAATCCTTTCATTCCCCTGCGTCTAAGCCGCCGCTTTGCTTCCTCATCATGTATAATAATTATTAATTATATTGTATTGTGGGTATTGTGGATTACACAGAATTTTGTTGGATTACGGATTATTGCTATTTTTTCTCGGAATTACGGATTACAAGTACACTTTAGCATAGCCACGGGATTACGGATTACACTAAAATCAGTTCATATTTTGGATTCGGATTACTGTAAAATTATGAATTCTAATCCCGGATTATGGATTACGGATTACGTATGCAGTTTTCCCCGACAAATTATTATACAAGAGAAAATACATACAAAAATGTTAAAATGCTGTTAGATTTCGAAAGTACACGTCTTACAGCTATTGAATTTACAGTGGAGTCTCTTCATAACAGCACCCCTTATAACAGCATGTTCTGAATAACATCATGAAATTCGCAGCACCTTGTACATAGAATACATAATAACTGTGTTCTCTATAACAGCATTCCTTTTATAACTGCAAAATTTTGGTTTCCCTTGGATGCTGCTATAGAGAGACTCCACTGTAATTGGTTTCTGTCAAAATTGAAATAGGATTTTTTCGTCGCCCAGGAATCGTAATCCAAGCGTCGAATTCTGTTGGATTACGGATTACTTACTGGATAATTTTTTCGGGGATTACGGATTACTTAATTTTTTTCAGACTCTTTGGATTACGGATTACTTAATTTTTTTCAGACTCTTTGGATTACGGATTCGGACGTAATCCGTAATCCGAATCCGTAATTAACAATACCCTGGCATGTCATCATGAAGTAGACCTGGCTTCTTTTTCCTGGATGACATCTTGAAAGGTCCTTGTCACAATGTACAAGAGCACATTTATGGTCTGCAGGCGCAGAAAGAGATCCGACTTGCTCATATCATATGTATGCATTCACTCCCCAATGCAGCCACCGCGCTCCAACATCCAACGATCCAACTCCAAACAAAAGTGGGTTTTGCGCATTCATTTGGCTGCACCGAAGACATCGAATTTTGTGTACAATTAAAAACGCAGACAACATTTTTCCAGGCCACAGCAAAAATTATCTCCGGTATCCCAATTCCGATTTCAACCAGATTTACGTGTTATATCCAGATAAGACAATAAAATCTCGACAAATTCTTTGCATGTAATCAAAATGCAATGTATGGCTGGTCCAACAACACTGGGGGAACCAAAATTTAGTACGTAGCTCGCTAGAAGATCCAAATCATGAATTTATATAGTTACTGGAGAAAATAAGCAAAGGTGGTATTAAAATCAATTTCAAGTGTGAATTTCCGAATCTGTGGGTTTAGTTAGTTTTAGTTAAGTATGTTGGGGTCTAGAAAGTCAAGATCACAGCATTCAGCTATAGTAAGACATTATCTCAAATTGACTGCCTACGCTGAAATGGCTGTTGTCTGTTGTGTTACTTTTTTCTATATTACATGATTACATTTCGAACGAATATATTTATAAGCACTAGCTTATTGCGAAGTAGCAATATAAATATTTTTGCTAAAATGCGATTGAGGAACATTTAAATTCCAATTGTATTGAAAGGGATATTGTTACCAATTTTTTCGCGTAAAGTGAAGAAAAGTGCGAATTTCTAGCGGACTACATTTGTCATAAAAATGTCGTTGTTTGCCTTCAAAATTGCAAACAAAAGTAATTTCTCAAACTGCTTTTAATGATTCGACAATGAAAATAATTTTTGGACTGTTGCCAATGCTAGTATTAAAAAATTGGCTTACATTTTTGTGGAATTTGTTTGTTTCTGTTCAAGGTCAAACTGTGTCAACACAAGACTACCTACATAAAGCCATTGGTTTTGGTAGGGCTAGGGACAGCGAGATTTTTACGTGGCTCCGATTTTCATTGAAGAGATGGAGGAACTTTTTGCGCATGAGAAATGCTTTGGCAGCCCACACAAGCGACCATTAGCTCGTTAGAATGCTAAGAAGGGAAGCTTTCAGGATTCAGCCTGAACATTTTCTAGCATTCTTTGGATTCGGAAATTGCGACGGGAGAAAGTGTGGTGAATCAGGTGTTTGCATCTGCTCTCAAGAATATAAGAGAATCCATATACACTTTTCATTTTTCCTTTTCCC
>JAQGBT010001744.1:0-29102 GCA_034698585.1 Disparrhopalites patrizii | reverse complement strand
TTTTTCCCCCTGACTCCTCTTTCACTTTCTCCTTCTGTGTCTGATTCAGTGAAGATTTCCTCCGTTCCTCCGTCGTCCCCACCTTCTTTGACAAACACAAGACTTTTTGGAGCATCAATGGAAATAAGTTTGTGTTTGGAGGCAATCACAGGGAGAAGACACATTGAGAAGATTGGGAGAAAGCTCGCGACAGAGGGGGGAGGAGGAGAGGGGGGAAGAATTGAAAGCCCTCAAAGTGATTGAACAAGAACCGAAAAAACTGGGAAATTATTAGAGAGCAAAGGAAGAGGAATAGAAGGGAGAAATACATCAAGTTAGATGGGAAACAGAAGAAATAAGTAGAGACAAGCAATATGGAGAAATTATAGAAAATATGAATGTATATAGGGATAGTAGTAAATCAGGTGAAGAGCAAGGAAGACTAGAGTAACCCAGTGATATGGGGAAATAAAGGGGAGTTTCAGCACAGATGAAGAAAAAGGAGAACTGTGGGGAAACGTCCGTATGTAAAGGTATGAAAGTACGTCGACACAGAAGGTAAGGAAAGAATCATACAAGACGGGCTGGAATAACTCAAGGGATTCCTGAAAATCCTCCTGGAACAGAGTTTCCAATGTTAGTCAAAGGAGGTGAATGTAGAAAGAGAGAAGGAGAAAGTAGAAAGTCAAGAGAATTTTTTTGGAAAAACGGATAGGCAGAAACCCGTAGACATTGAATTGTTTCTCACAGAAATTTCTCTCTTTTCTATTTCTTGTCGTTTCTTTATTTTATCTCTCACGTACTCGCCCGTGTCTCTTTATCTTCACTCTCCCGTTTTCCTTCGCGTCTCTTCCCTCTCCTGTTTCTTTGTTATCTCTTTCGTCTCTTTCCTTACCTATTTGTTATCTTTCATCTCTTTCGTCTCTCGTTCCTACCTTATCTCTCTCTCGCCTCTTGGTTATCATTCTGATGTTAGTCATCTCAACTACATGTGACAGGTGTTAGAGACGAAAGGAGAACTGGGAGTGGGATGGAGGACAGCGAATGAGAGAGGATACGACAGATAAAGGCAAATTCACCTATCGCCTAAGTTAATCGCTCGCATTAGTACTCCAGTTTCAGATTATAGACGATTGACGTAGAACTATTTGGTGAGCTCTTATTATGTTTTGATTCGTCACTTTTTCATAAAGAGCATTAAAGTCACTATTAAAATGCAACTAGACCGTTCCGGAATAGCTGCTACTTTAGTAGTATCTACCAATTATATTTGTGGAAATTTGCAACATATGCTGAAGGGAACGTGAACTCCAAAGTTAAAAATAATTGCTACCGGGAAGAAAAATGGAGAAACACTTGACAGAATAAGATCAAGGTGAGAGCAATGAAGCTATAAAGAATGGAAAGTTTTTGAACAACTTAAAAGGGAATAAGGTTACAAAACAGATTATACGTAAAGGAGAAGGAATCACGTAACAAGTAGTACAAAACTACGACACAACTTTTTCTCCCCCTTAAACAAATATTGTTTGAAGAGAGTCACACCCCGTACTGTGCACGTGCATGCAGGTGCGAACAAAATATTCTGTACGTATAATAACACATCCCCACGGCTTGCATTCTTTCATCTTTTTAAAGTTGGCCATGGAAGAGGGAAGAATAAAAGGAAGGCAAAATAATGAATTGCCCTCCACATCAAGGAAAAAGGGGCTATTACCCGTAGCAAATGAACCAGAAGGGACAGAAACAAAGAGGGAAACCATGGATACAAAGGAAAAATGTCTCCCCAAGGAGAAGGAAACCAAGCACAAAATATCCCCGAAACGAAGTAAAGCAGGCGTGAGGAGTCTTAAGGAAGAAACTCTTGTTTAAGTGCAAAAAAAAAACTTGAGAGAGAACGAAAGAGATGATAAATAAAGGACGGGAAAATCTCCAAAAACGAAAACAGATCAAGTTAACTCAAAAGAAAGCCAAAGAAAATCTTTGGGCACACACTCGTCAGAAGGGCTGGGGTACAAGAGAAAGTCGATGACATCTGAAGAGCACAGGAACGGAGAAAATCAGATTGTACACTGGGAGAAAACAGGGAGAGAAATCAGAGAATGCACCAAATAATGAAGACAACGCAGGGGGGAAGGGAGACGAACAAATATACGGAAGGAAAGTCAGAGGTAAAAGCATGAAGAATAGGACAGGAAGAACTCTAGAAGACAACAAGAAAGTGACGCTGAGAAACCAGGAGAGAGAACGTGAAGAACAGAGATAGAAGGTGACAGAGAAAAATAAAGGGAGAAATAGAGAAGAGAGAAAAATACAGGGAGAAAGGGAGAAGAGAGAAAAATAAAGTGACCAAGCCAGTGAGAGAGGAGAAAGAGAGGAGAGAGAACGAGAACGAGTGTAAATGAAGCGAAAGAAAACAGGAGGAGAATATGGTCGGAAAGACAAACATGTGATAAGGAGTAAAAAACTAAAATCCGATATTTGAAACAATATATCATGACTCTCCATTTCCATGCTCGTGGCAATGGAGGAGAATCACCTCATCCACATTGTGCCACGAATCACCCAGCGTAGTATCACGCTGACATTCTCCTTCATAAGACATAGGCAGTGGGTAACTTGTTATTTTTGCTCACAGCACTTTCTCCTGCCCAAAACTTTCCTATACATAAGTATAAACTCCGTGTGACGCTTTCCAGCGTGACGTCCGTTACGTACCGCGGGCTTCCGGCGCTCTTTCGTGCTCAACGTCTCAATATTGCTTGATGGCACGATCAGCATTTTTCGTACCAAAATGGCTTTTTCTCGAACGGCGGTCACAAATGGCTTATAAATATTATAGATAAATAAAATATGCTGATTGCCTAAATATCCTCATCTGCGGACTAACGGAACGGGGCATTCGTCTTCAAAATAGTCTTCATATAAAGAAGGCTCATTGACTTTTCGCGAAACGGACGGACGGATTTGCTTTAGCTTTTCCCCTGTTAAATACCCCCAAAAAGGTTATCCAATTTTCATTTCAAGTATATCGTCCACTTGTATGACATTTATGATTAAAATTGTTTTCGAGAATGCGTTCTCACTAGAGGACTTATCAAATCAGCTTTGACTGTTCTACAGATACAGCTTAAACATTTTTATATGTACGGCACCAACATATTTGAAATTGTACAAATATTTACTTTCTTCAGATGCTTAGAGTTGTTTTCAGACCTTTTTGGAAGCCTATGAGAAGCCATGTAAATAATGTGGGAGTGGCGATTTGAGAATTTATAATCTAGATTTGTTTACAGTTCTCAATTTTAAATTTGGTGCGGAAACTCCAAACATAACTTGGTCCAACGTGTCCTTTTTCTGGTGTCTTTCTGTGTGGTACTCCATGAATGTTTATTATCGCTCTATCAAACAAAATATCCGCAATAATACGTGGGAAAGTTAGCTCGATCAACTCAACCATGTCGTATAAGTTTCACAATTTCAGTTGCAGAATAATGAGCCTGAATTTTCAGTCTGGATTGGTACTGCACATGTCCTTGTTTCTACCAAGCTGTCGGTCTGTATGTCATGAACCGGCGATGCCATGATGGAAAGAGCTCCTTCCCTTTTACGTGACTGCTATAGATCTTGTTGCTGGATTCTTATTATTCTCCTGTACGATTTGTAGTTTGAGCCTGAGTACTGTTACGTAGGCGAGGTCCGACGGAGGTTCTTCAAACCTTGGGAATGTACACGGAATTGTGTAACTTCTGCCTCAAACTCTATTGGTCCAACAACATTTTATTTCGCCCTCTTCCGTTATAATACCTCAGAGTCTTTCAGTTCTGCTGTTACTTTACTAAGATTTGGTGAAAGTAAGTAGAAAGTTACTGCTAGGAGTACTGCAAGGGGTTTCATCATACAAATGACGGATAGGAAAATAAATACCTTTTACGCGAGAAAGAGAGAGAGAGAGAGAGCGAGAGTGAAAAGCTGAAGGCCCAGCTAGGGTTGCAGAGTATATATTTATACAAGTGCGAAGTAATGTGTTAGTTGAGAACTAGCTTTTAGCGCATTTTCCAACCTCTCTTTTCCTTCAGAATGTGTGTGGGTGAATGAGTATAGAATGAAAGACTGAACACAGTTTTTTTTTTTGCTCTCCCTCGAACTTGTCTTCACCTCATCTTTCGGATTAACTTGCATCTCCGGGCGAATTCGAAGGAAATCCAGACATGAACTCCTCTTTTCTATCGTGGCAAGTCCCAGTAGAAGCTTTTTATGTAGTGAGCAAGCCTTTAAGAACGACTCCCACGTTGTGAGATTCTTCTCATTTTTAGCCAAAACAATACAAGAGGAAAATCGGAGTGGTGAGCTACATCAAATGAGGGAAAATGAAAGGTGAGGATTTGATAGAAAGAAAGCACAAGTAGAAATCCGGGGAATGATAAGAGTGGCAAAGAAAAACTACAGAGGAGCAGAAAAGAAATGGACAGCAAGACGTAAAGATCTAACAGAGAAAAGAGAAACACAGTCAAACGAAAATATAAGAAAGTTTGTACAAAAAAAAAACAGTATATATGTACACACAGGATGACTGAGAAATAGATACACTGGAAATTAAAAAAAATATATAGGAAGAGTATAGGTGAAAAAGTGAAAATGGCCAGCGAGAGAGAAAATTAGAGGCAGAGGGAGAAAGACAGCGGAGAAGGAGAAGAAAGAGAGCAGATTTACTGGAAGCGGCGGTTCATTCTCCCATCAAGAAAAAATAGACTTTTTTCTTTCTATCTCACTCATTCTCTCTCTCTCTCTTTAAGTCCCATGTACATGCTGGGGAGGATTGTCTTTTATAAGACGAAACAGCAGAGACCAGATTTTAGGATTCACTTGGTTGCTCAGTCCTTCGGTCTCATTTTCTCCTTTGGTTCTCGCTTGAGCAACTCATACAGGGAATGATGATGATGATGATGATGCTTGGGCCAGTACATCCTCCATGCTCGCACTGCTCCTAGAAACTGTCCCTATCAGTACTAACCCTGGAAGATACCCTTAATACTCCTACCACCATGTAACTTGTGTATTTAGTCGACATTTACTGATACACATGACATGGCTTGGGGCTACGACGATGGATACGTTCTGAAGACACTTTCTCCTTCCCATCTTTTTCTTTTTTTCCCCTCCTCCTCTTCTCTCACTTTCCCCTCTCTCTTAGTATTTTTCTCTCCCTCGGGATAAAACTTCTTCCTGCGGTCTTATCGCTCCTTCCCACAAGAAAAACTTCTGTGAGTGTATAGATAGATACTCATATGCATGTCGGCATGTTCGAAAAATAGACATATAAGAAACGTACAAGGAAAACCGGATCAATCCGAATCGTTTCCAAGTGTGGTGGAAGGCGGTCTGTATTTATCCATGTAGGTTTAGAATGATTTAAAAGGTCGGCGATTTTTGTATTAATTTTTAATACAACAGCGTTCGAACATGTCTCCATCATGGATTTCTGTCGGAATTGTAAAAATCTGGGACGGAGGCAGAATCATGCGTGAAGTGTCCAGTGCATTTCCATGCAAGATTGTAATGCTGTATGCAAACTATTTAATAATTGTATCGTGGATAGAAACTAGTCAGCACAGTTATTTACATGAGACTAAATGCATGTGGTTACAATGACCCCAGTGGAACTCACTAGGCCGTAACTACTTTTATGCATAAAATCCCCCTGGGGGGAAGAGCCCGAATTTTAAAGCTATACAATTCGGTGGTGAAGAAAAGATTAATAAACGCAAGAAACACACCACGACCGCGCTTCATCGAGCCTGACGAGGTAAAGGTCATGTGTGAGCTTCAAACTGCCGGAGCAATTCTTGGTTACCCTCCTTTCTTTTGCCTCATGGATGAGAACATGGTGGCTTTTAGGCCGAGAGAAAGGAGAGGGAGAGAGAGGAGAGTAACGGAGGAAAGAGGAAATGTCCCATTTGTAACTCGCGTCTAAACAGGTTAAATTTCAACGGAATTCCTTCTCCCGCTCTCCTCCTCCTCAGTTCCTCCTCGTGGTTTAGTGACATGAATTTATGTCTCAATCCTCACCCACATGTTCACTTCCTCATTCTTCTGCTCCTAGCTCTTTCCATTATTTCACATTTTTTACTTGCTCAAAAAAAAAACTCGTGTGAGACTGGCATTGATGAGGTCATTCTTGTCACATCAAACTCATTTTTCTTTCTGACACAAAGATCATTCTTTGTAGGCGTTTAGTAATAGTTTTCCGGAAATAGAGTCAGTATTTTTTTTTACGTAATGTGGATGTCGCAGTGCATTTAGTTAAAAGTCGTCCAAAAGCATTTAAGCTCAGGGTGAAAGCATGTTATATTTGGTGACTGTTTGGGTATTCATATAGGCTTTTATATCGCCTAGGGCTTACCATAAATGGAGAGCTTAAGAGTGCATTTAGAACAGTTTGATTAGTCGTGTTATTTGCTACTCCATTTGGTGAATGATTAGCTTTTTGATTGTATTAGCTCAATAATTTAAGAGCTTGCGTGCTTTGCCCTTCGCTAGATGAAGAACGATTTTTGTCACACACTTCCCATACAAAGAAAAATAATCGCCTTTGCGGCGATCTAAAACAAATTGAAATCTTATTCAAGTTACATTATCACACATGCAATGCAAAGCCGTAAGCAACATTAGATACGAGGATTAGTTTACTAATAATTATGTATATAATTTTCTTTTAAATGAATTAAATTACTTGCACAGAATTTATCAAACTACACAAATTGCACAAGTGCACGCTAAATCTGATTTGTCGAAATGTCCCAGAAATTCCGGAAATAAATGCCTTTGTCTAATAGTCGTGTCAGGAATGCTAAAAAGATACATTTGAATGTACGTTTCCCTCACCTCATTTCCGCAAAGATATTTGGTTCATTGTCACTATTATTACCACAAAAGGAGAAACGAGATATTATAAGGTAGGAATGGTCATTCATCGTTCCTGCCTTGTCACCTCCTTGACGTGAACACACGTCGTGTACTCGTAATCATAACGGATGTTCGGATGTATGAGATGTAAACATCCGTAGGGTTTATTGATAATACTTGGGATCTGTAAAGATGCGGAGATTATTAATAAATCAATTCTTGTTCAAAACTCAAAGCGTGTGCATTGTGCTGTAGCTAGTAGGATCTCTTGACAAGAGAGCATTCTCGCGAAAGGCATAAGGTATGCTTGGATTCCGTTAAGGCAAGGAATCCGAAGGTTAATTGCAAGCAAGCCCTGACAAGGGATCCTTGCAATTGTCCTGCGAACTCACGCCGAAGTCCATATGGTCTAACCAACCGTATGGCAATTCTCTAAGGGATTATCTCGCATAAACCCGAGACTAGGGTCTAAGGTAGATCGGAGTCTTGTGCCAAGACGGCATCCTTTGGACCTTAGAAGCGGTAGCTGGTAGGTAACCTTTTGTAGAATATAACTATATCCTTGTTCCTAGTCGTATATCAGCGATCTCAAAAGAGAAATATTTTGAAAAAATTTAATGCAATTTTTATGGAACAACGTGTTGTATGACCAATCAAAGCAAGGGGAACGAGTTGGAAAAGAGAGATGCCATGAAACGACTTTTTTCTCTTTTGTGACCCCGGAATATATAATAATATTGATGCAGATGATGATAAAAAAAAGGACTTTGAACTATAAAAGGTTTATGATAAAAAGAAGAAGAAACGCTTACAGAATTACGGAAAACATGGAAGAGAAAGACGAAAGAATCCGTGAGAGCTCTGCATATGAAAAGCTTGAACAAAGGAAAACGAAACAACCAGAAAGAAGACAGAAAAAAGGTAGAATAAGCGAGAGCAGAATATAATGTTGGGATTGAAGAATAAAGGATATTTATCTCAAAGCATTTATTTCTGAGGATTACACAAACAACGCTAAACGTATGCAGATGCGCTATGATTCGTTCAAAAGGGAAAACACCACTACAGGATGCCTGTTTAGGTGGAATTCAATGATACTTTGTGCTACAGAATCCAGAAGTGTCATTTAATGTGTTCAACCTGTATCCCGATTCCTTTGAAAAAGTATTGCCTTTCTTCTGCCCCTCCTGCATCCGTCTCCTTTTTGTCTGCTAGCAATATTGACAATTGGGAAAGTGTTGATTGTTAACTTCCTTCAAGTCTCTTTGCTCTCTTACGTTTCTGTTTCTCACTCTTTGCTTTCCATAATTTTTGTTTCTCCTCATGTCTCCCAAGAGCTTTCTCCGCTAGCAATTGTTTTCCATCTCCTCCGAATCAACATTTGTATCTGTTCCTCCTCTCCTTCACCTTCTCCTTCCTCCTCCAGTTTTTTTCAAAAGACATCTTGAACATCTCTTGTCCTTTTTGTACACTATGGTCCCCACCCGCACACATTTCCTCCCTGGTGTACTCTCTCAAGCTCACACATTCCCCTGTCAGTAACCCAGATAGATAAGAGGCTTTGAAAAAAATAACATGTCTAGATAGAGAAACCGTTTTTGCTTTTGCTTGAAAAAGTCGCACGAATGCAAATTTTTTGAGTTGTTGTTATTGTTAGCAATATTGAAGACACACACACGGCCAAGTCTTAAGAGGGAAACAGAAAGTATGGGGAGGGGGAAAGAGTGAGAGACAAAAAATAGAAAGAAATCGATTAGAGTTTCAACTTTTTCCTCTTTATCTACGAACATTCTCTCTCTTTCTTTTCTTTCTGTTTCTACGTGATCGTCCTGTTATTCTCTTTGTATCGATTTCTGAAGAACCTGTCCAAATATTTCTTTACTATTTCTCTCTCTCTCTCTCTCATTCTCTCTCTCTCTCTCCTTCTTCTTCCCTCTGCCCTCCCCTCCTGACAAGATTACATTTCTTGCTCAAATAATTCAATTTCCAATAAGCTCCTGACAGTCACGAAGGTACGCTGTGGTACACATTGGAGAGGGGGAGGATGGGAGGAAGACCTTTGCAGAAAGAAAAAGTCTACTAAAAGCTTCTGTCTGTACTCAACCATAATACATAAACTGGCCTGTCGGAACACTCATCTTGTCTCCCCAGTGCCTTCCCCTTTCTATCTTTCAACGTACTCATTGTATGTGCTTACACTCAATCCTTTTATTGCTTTAAGACTCCCTTTTGTAGGTTGGTCTGCATTTTTTTCTAAATATTTCTCATATCGGTGGTCAAAGAAGCTCTAATCTGTAGTGGAAATTGTTAGAGAGACTGGACTAATAATAAGAGCATCATACAACAGTTACAAACGGTTCAGTTCGAGGACAAGCAGATCGGATTGAAAAAGTAAAAGGGGCTTAAATTTAGTTAAAGCTACCAAAAATTTGACGAGTATAAAGACAGAAACTGAATAGAGAAAAATTATCAGGCAGAAAAGAAAAAAAATAAAGGAATATGATTGTGTAAGAGAAAGTACTGAACGGAACTTATTGAAAGAACGAACAGAGTGATTACTTAAGGGAAGTAAGAAATTTCATAGAAAAAATACAGACAACAACAGAAACGTGAAAAATAACATGCTAAATAATTAGAGAAAGCGAAAATTCAGAAAAAATAATAAGGTGCTAGATAGTGAGATTGTAGCAAATTTTCTTGTAAATAAATTCAAATAATAATTAATTTAAAGTCAACAAATCGGGTTTTCATCGGTTTCTTACACTTGAAAATATTTCGACGTTCGACATGCTAAGGATCAGAGCTGCGAATATTTTAATTACCAGTAACAAAATAATTTTGCTCGTAAAAAACGATTTTTCGTAATTCAATTTAACCCTTTACATTTTGTACAACTGTCTTCATAAGAGAAATGTTGAGTATACGAATTACAATTACATTTTTAGAGTAAGTAGAATTGCAAGTACTGTACTGCAATTACTTTTAAGCTTTAGTCAAAACTTCCTGTCCCCTGAAACTGTTTCGATTACTCTTATCTTCGACCATTTCCCCTTAAGCCATAATTTGTGACCATTTTGATTTTACGTTGTTTAAAAATACACGTTTGTAAAGTTTATTTTGCGTTTTTGCAACTGAGTTATGCAAGATATTACGTATAGATACAATTACATATTCCTGCGCCTTCACATATAAATAAGTATAATAGTGTGCTTTATGGGTCGGATTTAAAAGAATCTATGCTTTTTATTCATTCCTAAAATGATGGCACGCGCTAAGGCCACTCAAGAAGATTTGAAAACTATTACACATTCTGTAATGTTTGAATGGAAAAGGCGAAGTTTATATGGGCAATAGACGCCCCCACCCGCATAGCGTGCAAGAGGACTTCAAACATGTACCGGCTACAGACGCTCAAATGCCTTTCGCTCCCTCCCCGAAAATTTGTCCATTGCTTTTATTTCATCTGTCATGGAGGAAAAATGTGTGTGTACACTGTTTCCTCTTACTTCCAAGAATCTTCTTCATCGGTCACAGAAATGGAAAAGAACTTACGCAAACATAGAGAAGTCGTTTTTTCTGCTTTCTCCGTCCTTCCATCTCTGCCTCTGTCTCTCCCCCATTTTTACAGTGTTTGTCATTGGATCGAAAAGTGACCAAGGAAAGGAAAACCACCTGATGAAAAAAAAGTTGCCTTTGGTCAATCTTCTAAAACGGGGATATGGGAAATGTTGGAGGTTAGTGAAAAAGAGACTACCAAAAAAAAAAAACTTTGAATTGTTTCGTCCGTAAAAATATCTGGGGCATGAGTTGGCGTTATTACTCGTAAAGGCCACTACTAATACTAGCGGGAGGAAACGGTGAGGAAATAATAGGCTTAATGGTGGAGAGGGAAAAAGAGGACTGAGACCAAGTGGGAGAGAAACAGATTCTTTTGGTATAAAAGCAAAGTTTGAATGTCGGGTAAAAGCAGGAGGCGGCTAGAGGTGAAAGGTGAGTAAAAGCTTTGGTGTAACTGCCCCGTTTTTTTCTCTGAAGGTGAGCTTCCCCTCCCATCTCCGTCCCCGTAATGGATAATAATAGCGCTAAGAGTATCCGAGAGAGAAGAGCAGAGAATGGAAACTTGAGCAATGCCAAGTTTAAAAAAAAAAAAACTTTTGGAAAGTGGCTGTAGTATAGAGGTAGTTTTGTCTAAGTAAAGGGCTATACACAAAAGGTAATCCTATTTGATTGACGGAGCGCCGGAAAAGCTGAAGCCGCAACACCACTCAACAAATTCCAGGAGATGAGACAGGGGAAGACAGCATTGAGTGAATTTATATAGCTAGTCAATGCAGATCTTCCCGCTTTCCTGTAATGACGGTTAGTGCCTCTGAGGGAGGGAAATATATGTACATTTAGTAGTAGCTAGTTGAGGAGAAGGAGATGAGACATAGGAGAATGAAGAGCGTCAAAAGAACAAGGAGAAAGAAAAACTGGAGCGGCCCCCCTTCGTTTTGGTGTTGACGGTTGCCCCAGGTGGCAACGAAAGGCAGAACAGGGCAATCTTTCCCAAATCTAACCTATAATTCTGGCTTTTGAAGGTTTTAAATTTCACTAGAGAACTCTCAGAAATACTCCTTCTAGCACCGACGTGCCTGAATTAGAACTATATTAGAAGGACAAGGAAAACAGGCAGGGAGAATTCCAGATATGAACTCAATACATTATCCAGGAAAAATAACAATAAGGGAGGGCTCCGAATTAAATGCACAGGGCAGAGGAGGAAATGATGAAGAAACAAAAAGGAAATAAAATTCTGGAAAGTGATCCAAAGCAAAAATGAGTTGGCGTAATGAGCGTTAGCATTATGTACCTAAACAGCTAAAAACGATCCCAAGTAAGTAGACATGTATTCAATACATAGTATTAAATACATGTGCGAAGAGAGCTGATACCGTTTAATATTGACCTATTATCCTAGACTCGAGCTCAATACTGATAAAATAATAATAGATAACAAAAGTGGGGGTAATTCCGACTAAGCCATAGTGTGAAAATAAATGCGAATTTGAAATGGACAAAAATAGAGACACAAACTGCCGGGCTAATAAAGGAACATTAAAAACGTGAAGCACAAACTTCTCTAAAATCCAAATTTTTACAGATATTAAGGAACTATGTGAGGATTTTGATATATCTAATAAGTGAATACAAAATAAAATCGACCACATATCTTCACCAACGTTTCAAAGGCAACGGGATCTTCTGAAAGCTCGGAATCCAAACATTGAACGCACATATAGCTTTTCCACTTGATGGCAAAGGCTGCGAGAGACAGTGCAGAGTCCATACATTTCCTTGGGTTGTTTTTGTTTTTGGAAAGAGAAGCATGCGGGACCCATTCTGTTTTAAGAAAATTCCTCGATACACCGCCCCCGTAGAAACTCGTGACTCTTGTGACATGAGCCCCGATAGTTCTGACATGACAAGACAGGTTAACAAAATGTGAATACCCAAAGTGACATGTTACTTGACGGATAAACACAAAAGAAACTTCTGTCTTCAATTCTTTTTTCCTCTCGAAAAACTAAAGACTTTACAGACACAGACTCCAACAAATACGTATGTACACAAACTCCTTTGTTTTCTCAAGGTTAAGCACGTGGGCAAAAAAAATATAAACTTTTAATAAATAATATGTACATACGTCCCTCGGTCCTTCCCAACTTCTGTTTCTCCTACATTGTGAGCGAATTTTTTTTTTCTTGAAACACGAGGAATTCCCAAATGATAAAGAAGGTTAGAAACAAAGGGGAAGTTACAGGGGGATTGAAGGGGGAATGCCCGGTGCTCATGCCCTTCCCCCCCCTCCGTAGTGCTCACGTGAGCGTGCTGCAATCCGTAAACATGAAATTCATGTGGCAGTTTGAAGGAGAATCTTAAATACTCTGACAAAGTTGTAGAGCCGGGCTGTTGTTGGTAGGGCGATCCCCGCATAAATGCAAGAGCGGGAGAGAAACTTCGTTTTTCCACGCAGTTGAACGCCGCTTTAGTGAGCTTTCACTGGACCGTACCAAAGTGAAGCAGAATCTGTCATCAGCTCTTTCTACACCGTTGAGTGAGCCGTTCCAAATCGAGACACTCGACAAGGGATTGAGCGACACTTTTGGTCAGCCCCGGATATGCATATGTGAACTTCCACAATCCTTCGTCTCATCTTTTTCTCATGCTTTCTCTTTTTCTCAGACTTTCTCTCTTTTTCTCAGACTTTCCCTCACTTCCTCAATTTATCTCTCTTACTCTCGCTCTCACTTCCTCTCCCTCTTCGACGCTCTGTCTCTGGCTTTCTCTTTCATTTTCTCTCTCGCACTTTCTTTCATTTCCCTGGCTTTCTTTTTCTCCGTCATTTTATCTCTCATTTCTGCTTATGTAGCCCAGGAATATTACACGCATTACACACGCTGTGTACATATTTCTTATTCCAAACTCAATCTTTATGCAATTCCCCAACATCTTTTCTCAGTTCTCCTTCTGATTTGTCCGCCTTCCCCTTTCCTCTTTTATCTTGCTTTTTTCAGTGATGAAAGTCACTCCAGCACTTCCCATTCATACCTCTAGGAACTCATGAATGTTACGGGCTGTTCATTGATGAAATCCTATTTTTTTTTTCTCCATGACTTCTCACGGAAGGCTGTCTCGTGACTTCTCTGCCTTTCACTTCCTCTCTTTTATGCTTTGCCCATCAAATTTTAATTACCATGGACCTTCCCATTTCCAGTTGTTGGATTTCTCTCCCTTCTCAAATTTCGATTTCACCAACCAATCCGGAAAATAGCATATTATATTGCTAGATTTTCGGAATTCAATCCCAGATGCATTTAGCTATTTTTCTGGGCCTTCCCCTTTCTGGATGCAGGCACATGCCTCTCAATTAACACATTCTCATCGTGATGTGACGGACTGGGGTTGTATACATATGTAAGTGCTGCAAGTTACGTTGCCGGCGGCTGCGGATGGACATTAAATTGAGGAAGAATTGCAGCAGGGTCTCATCGAGACACGTGTATTGCAACTTGTTTCTTCCGGCTTCCAGTCACCGCATGATGACAGGGCTTTTGAAGATAACGAGACGTTATTAACATGTCCAGGATCCCCACATGTATTTATTGATCCCACTGGCCTCTCCTTTACAACGGCTCCTTTCTCTGGCATTTCGTTCGTATCCCCTGAAACCTTTTTAGCTGTAGCAGACAAAAAAACTACTCATCCATTCATTTGATCGTCCCACAAGCATTACCAAACATAATACAATTAAAGCTTTGTCCACCAAAATGCTCCATGGTCTGTTCTCCATGTCCTTCCCCCTCTCTCTTTCTCCCTCTTTCTCTCCATTCCCCTCCTCGTTGTCATTAAAGTTATTGCTGCCAAGCAAATCAGATTTATGCTTTAGTCTGTGGGATTTATTTGAACGGGAAAAAAACGCAATCTAAATAAAGTCTATTCCACTACTCGGGATAATGGCACCCTGGACGAACTAGCCATGCGGAGGTCTGACCTCTCTCGCTTCCTCTCCCAATGGCTTTTTTTTTGTGCTGGGGGAGTCCGTCTGATAAATGTGCGCGCAGACTCTTCCTGGAGGAAATGTTTTACTAATAATTATTACTATTTTATGGTTGTTGCAGGGGAAGAAATCCGGCCAGGAAAATTTGCAATAGTTTTGGTCATCCATGGTGAGTCATGGGAATGGGGCAGTGGGAATGAATTCGACGGAGGGATTCTTGCCAGCCTTGGAAACCATATCGTTGTCACGTTTAATTACCGATTAGGAATTTTAGGTGAGTTCTCTCTCCCATAAATCTTTCCCCCAATGCTCTCTACACACACTTTATTGTGTGGTATGCACTTCCCTCTTTGTGTCATTGGATGGTAAGGTCATAATGTGCGCTTGTAACATATTGATGCCTGTAGGTAGCCCGCAATACTTGGCGGCTCTTTTAATAGCTTTGGTTTCCACGTATGTATGGTGTCAGTTCATGGATATGTAGATATACGTAATTATATGTACATAGGCATATCTGCATATACCTACCTATCTATGTGGATTCGTTTGGGTACATCACTGAACTTTCCAGACCTACACATAGTTATCTGTCTGCATAAGTCCGGCACATGCATGTGGACACTGATTGGGAAATTCTCTGCCACCCTTCCCTATCATTATGTTGCTGAGCCACGTAGTTAATTCCTGGGGATTTTGACCATATTCCGGGTCTTTACCTCCAGCTTATTGGCTGTCAAGAACGAAGACAACGGGAGGGGAAAGTGTGAGAGAAACACTGGGGGCGGTGGAGGCTGGCAGAGTAAGCAAAAAAAGGGAGGATAAAAGAAGAGAATAAGTTAGGAGGGGACAGTGAGAGCACAAATAGAAGCTTGAAAAAGAAGGGAAGGTATTCTTACGTTAAATTACTTCTACTAACTGTAATCACTGTAACTATCCGCCTAGGGAGCTCAGCTTTTTGTTGAATGGCTTGATAATAAAGTTAATAAAAAAAAAGGGACAAATAGATAGGGGTAAATACGAGACGAAAGTTTGATTGAACAAAGAGGGATACAGCTAAAGCCAGATCAACAAATAAGCCTGGAAGAAACGGGGATAATGAGAGACAAATCAGGGGAATGGTAAAGAGAATATGATTACAAATAGAGGCAAATAAAGGTAGCCTAATTAGTTTGAGACATGCCCAGGCAGAAAATAGGTAACAAAAGGACACATGAATAGTGGGAATAAGTGTACAGATTACAATGAGAAGGAAAAACAAGGCCAGTCCTTGCAGTCTTGTCAAAGTCCAGGAAAGAGAAGCAAGCGTCCAAAAAGGTAGCAGAATAATATAAAAAAAAGATCTACGTCAAAGCAAAAGTCAACAAATTACAGGATTTGTGTAGGAAAAATCTTGAATATCACAACATTGCCTTTTTAGGAAAAGAGCTGTAAAAGCGGAGGGAGATTCAGGGAATTTAATTATGCACAGTAGCAGTGGTAATAACAACGGCCGTAGTTAGGAGAGACTCTGTAAGGCTCGTCTCATTCTTTTATTTGTGTAACACATTTAGCACGTGTCCACGCACTGCTGCCTCCCTTCCCATCCCACACACTTGAAGGGAGTCACGGTTTAGACACGGTGGGAGAAGCACTTTCTTTCACTCGGAACAACCATACATACATAGGTAGCTACATGTATACATAGCACATATACGGGTACAGGGCTAGGCTTGGATGATGATGAACACGATCAAGTCTTAGTTCTGATTTCCATAGGAAGCGCCAAGCAGCACTACATTGTTAACTAACGAATTGGAGCGTTCATCATGAGGCGGAATGAAGGCGGCGGTTGAGCGAGGGAGATACTGGGAGAAAGCTGGGAAAGTTTCTTGTTTTGCATGAGAAGGATTTTCCCACCCTGCCCTCTCAATTTGCCCTTTATCACATCTCTGCCATAACTTTATCCTTCAACTTTACCCCTTTTCAATCCCGTTCCCTCTCCCTCCGAATGCCCCCCATTGTTAATTTCTCTTATTTGCATTCTATTTTCCCACTATTTTTTTTCTATACATGAGCGTGCTTCTTGTGGCCGTATCGATAATAAAAACGGTCGCTTCCATGATTTTAATTGATCACTGAGACACTTAGAAATCCGATGGTTACTGATTATAGCATGCATCGTGTATAATGTCCCGCCATAATGTGCACACTAAAGATGAAGAATGAATGAGGTAAAAATGAAAAAAATAGGAAACATAAGAAGATGCATGGAGGATTTTGCACGTATTTAAGAAGGTGGTTCAACCACAAGGCAAACACCGTGGGCTGTGGTGAGGGTAGAATCCATAAGGATGTGAGCAAATTCTTCTCTTTTATTCCCGTTTCATTACCCACAATAAGTTGTCTCGAGGAGGGGAAGGGCAATCCCTGGGCTGGAGTTTGCAGACAAAACCTCTGGAGTGGTGCAAAATGACTACAATCAACGGAATAGTTTTCACAAGGAACCAGGCTAGTAGGAGAAGCCTTGGTGGCACTCTTCGTTGTATGTGCAACTACAGTAGCAAGTACAGTCTGCACTCCCTTTCAGCAGAATTACTGTAGACCTTCACGCACACGGAATTCCGAGGAGAGATTGTTAGAAGAAGAAGATGGGACTGGAACATTATTATGCGGAAACTTTCTATCTCTCTCTCTCCCTCTCTCTCTCACTCTCTCTCACTCTGTCTGAGCAAGCCACCGGCCCCAAGTTATTCATAAATCAAGAGCATTAATAAGTGTCCACATTTAGGGCCTATTATTAATTAATGCTGTTTACATAGAAGGAAACTCTTCATTGGCTGTATAAGCTTTTCTTTCTTGAATTTACTCATTTCCTCTTCTTTCTCTCTCTCTCTCGTGTGCCTTTCTCCTTCGTCCTACATTGTCCCAGGCCCTTGCTCCGTCTGTTCTTCGCTGCAAATCAACATCGTTAATACTTTGGACCTTCTTAACTAGTTTCTTGCCCTAGTTCATTTTATATATAATATAAACACTGAAACAGAGACAAACACTCTTCTTTCTCTCCACTCTCCGCCTCTCTTATCCCATTCTTCCTCTCTCTCTCTCTCTCTCTCTCTCTCTCTCTCTCTCTCACTCTTTCTCTTTGTCTCTCTCTCCCTTTTTCTGTCTGCACTCTCATGCCATATCTTCTATCACAAGTACAAAAAGGGGAGATAGCTCATTCAACTGAAGCTCCGCAAGAGTCCATAATGATCATGTAAATATTATACACACAATTTTAATATATTGCATCCATGCGTGCATTTGGAAGTCAGAGAGACAGAGAGAAAGTGAGAACGGGAGCGAAGGAGAGAGGGAGAGATGGGAGAAAGATGGAAAGCTTTTCAAATGCGTAAAACTATATGAACCATCAGCCAAGAAGACTTAACTCTGTAAACAGGGACGTGTATTTACCAGTAGGCACATTCTCCGTTAATATCTTCAGTCTGTTGACTTCTACACACACATATATAGGCATACACACAGACAGATTTATGACTATTGACTTTGCTTCACTGGCACAAGGTGTGGTTACGTCAGGGGCTTAAAACTCTGCTTACTATGTGTGGCCAAGCTTTCATGGGGAATTTAATTGCCTTTCTCATTATTTGCGACTGCTTCCACCACAACTAATACCATTACATGGGCTGCCAGACTTCCAGGGAAGTGAAGGAATTCCAGAAAAGTCCCACGCTCTTTGTCTTTTGACAAGCCCGTGGGAAACTTTTCCGAGGTGTTGCTTGTGTGAAGGAATTATGAAAAATGTGGGGAACAATCAAGGCTGGTATGAAAACTGATTGGTGCAGAAATAAATGGGTAAAAGGGAATATAAGTCATTAAACGACAGAATGGAAAAACCAAGAGAAATTAATAATTTATTATTTAATAAGGATTACATGTAATGTAATGCCGAATGGCTTTGCATGGGTAAAAAAATGATTTGCTTAGGGTAAATCTAAGGGACCGATTAATGTGCCAAGTAAAAGGCTAGCCACTGATAAAAAATTTGGCAACATGATTGGAAAAGGACAAAAACATAAGAGAGTTTCCAAAGGAACTATTCCAGTTTTGAGAGGGAAGTTCAAGTTTACACCCGGAACAACTACCGGAGAAAAGGCGGCCAAAGTGGCCTGACTCCATCCTGCTCCAGCAATAATAACGCCTGAGACGTAATAAATCTGGAAGAGCCAAGTAATAAAAGGGATATAAAAGGAGTGAGTAAATGGAGAGGAACTCACTCTTGAAATTTGAGAATGATTGTTAAGAATGATTCAAATTCAATTTTGAAAGAGAGAGAGTAGGCGGAAGAGAAAGGGAAGGAGTCATCGGGGTTCGACAGATTCTACAGATAGATAGGAGAGACCTTGGCAGAAGCCAGCAGTCATCAGTATATTAAGTGGAAGGATGAGAGGAAGAGAGAGAGAGAGGAAGAGAGAGGGAGAAGGATGATAATGTGAGGTAATAATATAATTCGAAGCAAGAGAAGAAGACGGGCAATCTTTCAAAAGGACCATTTTCCACCAGAGTTAATTGGAATGACACCAAGGATGGTAAAAAATGCTCTCATGTGAATGTGTGTGAGTGTTTTTCTCTCTCTCCTCTCTCTCTTACTCTAAAGTATATATTTTTAAAAAATGGAGGGGGAGATGGCAATAACCCATAAAAATAGGAGAAAGAGATGGAGATGGAGGAGAAAGTTAGGAATTGAAAAGAAGACAAGTAGAGAGAAAAGAAGTTGAAGAGAGAAAGTGCAGAAGGAGAAATGGAATAAGGACGAACTCCTGCCCTTTCCCCATCGTGTTGGGGTTAGTTTAGGGGCGGGAAAGTCTTTTTTTTTTTTTAGCATTTCCCCCATCCCGCACCCTTCTCTCCACTCCCCCTCTTCATGGCTATGGTCCACGTCCATGTTTGTAAACATATCGCTTGAGAATTTTTCAATGGGTTTTTGAATGGGTATCTCGCTGCCATAAATTAGACATTATGGGAATTTTCCACTGCAGGTGGGTAATAATAATGTATCTATCTGGAAGGCAAGGGAGACGTACGGTGGTGGAGGAGAGTGAAAGTGAGGGAGGAAGAAAAAAACAGAATACTGGTGGAGAGATGGAGAAAAAAAAGGGGAGAATCGCTACCTTCTTCCTAAAACGCTTTTTTGGATGAAAGTAGTATATGTATACAGAAACTGAGCAAATCTGTTTCCGTCTCCAGCTGAGATTCACGGTGAATTCTGAAAGAGTGTGAGCTCAATTTATCGGCAACTTTGGCTACCTTCAACGATTCCCTATGCCTCCTCCTTTTTTTCACAGTCGTCCTTCCTCTCGTCTCCTTTAATGTTCATTCTCTCCCCAAAATGACTACGTACATACCCGGGGACTTTAGTGGTGATTGTGATGGTCGCGGTTTGAAGGTGGTAAAAGGAGCACAGACGGGCTTTTTCAGCTCTTTAACCGCCCGTATACCTTCCAATTCTCCCCCCCCTTCGCCATCAACCCTCTCGTCATCCTCCCCCTCTTCTTCTCCTTCTCTCCCAACGTTTGTCCTTCCTTCCTTTCTCTCTCTCTCTCTCTCTCCCACCTATTTTTAAAAAAAGGAAAGAGTCGAAGCCGACCATTGCGTGAATAATGGTCCATCTCCAACAATTTATTACCCCTACCAACTCTTTTCCTCCTTCCATTAGACGGAAATAAATTCCCTGCTCTCTCCAACGACACTTTCTTTTTCTACTGCTTCCTTTTCCCCCCATCTTCATCTCATTTCCCACCTTCCCAACCGTAGTACTATCTCCCAGCCACAGCGTTCTAGGACGAAAGGAAACAATGGGTGAAAAGTGGAACGAGCCCGGGGGAGAGAGACAATTGTTTACACAATTATTTTTTCTATTACAGCCAGTAGATGCGAATGTTTACAGAGAGAGGAAGACTTAATTTACTTTATCCGAACGAGTGCATTATTTTATTTTCCTCTATGCCCAAACATAATTTGGTTTCTGATGTTCATTTAGCATACACCCGTGAGATTTGTTTTACTTACTATAATCCTTGCTTCAGGGTAATTTCTATCATTTTATATGGGAAACGCGCTTTTGTACGTACAAAGTGGCATGGTCTGAAATTGTTTTCGCTTATTTTCGATCAGATTTCAAATGAAAGTCCATCCTTCTTGAGAAGACAAAGAAAATGTAGGGGAACAAATCCTTCCGTTCCCATCAGCACTGGATCAAGGAAGTGCTGAAGGGGGTTAAAGGGGGCAGAAAAAATAGGGGGAATTTTTCCTGGAGAAAGTGAGACAATTGATGATAATCATTTGCACACTTGATAACGATCGACCATCTTCCCCGTCTTGATAACTGCACTCCCTTTCACGCTCTCGCTCCCCAGTCTAACAAAAGGCTCCGGTTATAATTATATGTGTAGTCCTATGGACCTACATAGGAAAGCATAGCCCTATGCATTACAATGACGTTTTTTCATTTCCTTTCTCTTTTTCTCTCTTTCACACTTACATCCGCTTTCCCCCCAGACATTGTTCCCAGAGAAGAAAACTCGGATTTTCTCACACGCCTTTCAGCATGTGTGCCGGTAGCTGGCAAGTGCATTCAATGCTGACGTAATTAAGAGCTTGTATTCATTGCCGAGGATTAAAGCACCTATAGATGTAGACAGAGCTCTCAAAAGATTTTCTTTTACACTGTCTTCCTTATGTTAACGAAATGAATATAAAAAAAGAATGGATGGAAGAACGTTTTTTTCTCTATATCTCGTCTAATCTCCCGGTTAATCACACGGGCATCAAATCTGATGGGACTTCACCATGTGATCTCCCATTAAATCATCCCATTTTCCTTTTTTTTATCGTCAGCTACTCTCTCATTTCTGGGAGAACCCACGGAAATACGTGGAGGGGAAAGTGAACTATGGATTTTATGGGGGCAACGTTATGACAAGTTGGGTGATTGCATTTGCATATTTTCTTCATATTTCCTATCCCTTGCTATGACTGGGTTACGGGCAAAGTTCATGCCATTTTTTTGAGAGTAAAAGTTTTTTGTCCCCCATTTTTTATTGTTAATCATGTGCAAATGAATCTCACTTGGCTACTGACGTGCAAATTCCGGGATTTTGCCACTCTTTTTAGAGTCCAAGGGATGACATCAGGTGAATTTATGGATTGTAATTTAAAAGAGTGGAAGAAAAGAGTTAATTTATGAATGAGGTCCGCTTGTATTAGATTTGATGACGGTCTGCCATGCCTGTGGTTTTCATTAAGACAAGCACGCATGAGTTTTTGTTTAAGGGCTAATTTAATTTCCATTTTGTGAATACAGGTAGCTTTTAATGTTTTAATATATAACTAAATGTGTATGAAATTAAGATTTATTATAATTAGTTCATGCTTTGGGTTTTATCAGTCAACGATGTTTCCCTTAAAATGTGCTTTCTCTTTAGCGCTGAAGTTACGACTAACACACAAGTACTGCATTCTATTGACACCGGTTCAATGTAAGCAAATATCTTGGCGTAAGAGAAAGTAAAATAAAAAAACTTGGGAAGGCGGGAGGAACATGTACAAAAGGTTGTAGATGCCAGAAAGAGAGAAGAAACGTGCGAATTAAGCGACAGTGAAACAAGTAGGCAACACGGAGTGGCAAAGAAAGGGTTAAACCCGATGAGGAATACAAGTTACAAAAGGGTGTGAGAGTTCCTTGGAACTAAACTAATTTCCTAAATTCAGAGCAAATATCTGTGTTCGTTAGAGCCTCGCACGTAATATGGAAATTCAAAGAGAAAAAAAGCGACACCATGTTAAAGAAAGTTGTTTCTTTATCACTTTAGCAAATTTTAATATCTTTGCATATGCACACACACTTGTTGTCGATATTTAGAAGTTAGAACTCCAAAATATTTTTCTTCCCCTTATATATCCGAACCGGATATAAAGAATCGTGCATTGCAACAGAGAATCAAGTGTGAGGAGAAGGTACCACCAAAGAAAAAATTAGTGGAGTCATGCGTGTGTAATATTACGTGCATACATGTGGAAATGATTTTTTTTCTTCCATCTGTTTTAGTACGCATAGAGCATTAAGTTGTGTTGGGGAACATTAGTATAAGTGGGGGAACAAAAGTATTTACGGGACAGATTTTTTTTCCTCTTCTCCCGTGTTAAACAAGGAGAAGAGGAGGGGGGAAAGATTTAAGAGCTCAAGAGACTCATTTTAAATATAAGTAGCGCTACTCCACTGTTGCTCATGCTTCTACAACTAGAACAAATTAACCGGCTCACTTCATCCTTTTTTTTTAGCCCTTACGTACACTTTGTTATGTGCACCTCATTATACTTACACCTCCTCCGTCGATCGTCAGCTGTGATTCTTTCTCCCTCTCCCCTCACTTCCCCTCTCTTTTATGGGCCTTGCAATTTACTTTTTCCCCTTCTTTGACCGCTTTCTTTCTTTGGAGGAAAAAACGCATCCTGGATTTTTGTCAGCTTCCTTCCCTTTTGGACTAGTTCTCTTCTACATTCACTCTCTCTCTTTCTCTTTTTTACTTTCTCCCTCCCAACGGCGGCACTTTTTACTACCTCTTTCTCTTCCTCAGTCTTTTCTGGATTGGACGTGGGAGGACTTTTTATTTTCCGGTGTTCTCCTCTCTCACGCTTTCTCCTTCTCCTCCGGTGGTTTCCTTTGTGTTTGCTTGGCTTGCTACAACATGCACAGGGAGGGTTCCAGAGACTCGGACTTTTTCTTCTCTCTGCTGGTGTCACTTGCTACAGGGCTAGGTCCCCGCTTTAAATTAAAACACCTAATGGTCCCCGTGTTTGACTTCGGGAGGACTTTTCTTACGCTACACGGATTTTCCTAATGGTCGATGTCGTGTGGGTTCCAAAAGCAACTGATTCTTTTACTCGATCCCCTTATGCGAAATTACGTTGTTCTCCTTCCTCTTTTTTCAACTGTAACTGTATCAACTGGCTTTAGCAAGGGCTTTTATGAGCGTACTTTTTTGTGCCCGTGCTTTCACGTGTACTTTGTTCGTCTTTCAACAGATTTTATAATTTGGCTAAAGTCATTTATTCCGATACGTTACTATCTTTTGTTATTTAAACACGATTCAAAATTTTCAAATTCGATTATTTTGAAATTCAAATACACTCTTATCAAAACATTCGTTTATTTTTGGCGATTTCCCCTGCTTTTTCAGGCCTTCAGGAATTTCTCTGTGTACGGGAAAAGTCCACCTATCGCTTTTCCCACTACGTTCATCCTTGTTCAAATTTCGTTTTGTCGCTGAAAACGGCTGCAACCCTCTTGCTTTCTCCCTTTCCCTCTGGGTTGCACTTTCTTAGAAAGTCTTTTACTTTGCGCAGGGTGCACGTATAATCATGATGTCGTAATTCTATGCAGGTATATGTGCTCCGACGTTTTACAAAACATACAGTTATTTCTGTACTATTATTATTGTACACACTCTCCCACTGGTTTATACGACCTCGGCAAATGGCTTGAGGCAATTAAAACCATTTTCTTCCGACCAAAAAATTTCGACTAGGAAAATTCTACCTCTAACGTTTTTTTTTTCACTTTTCCGCTATCTTCTTCGTTGATTCTCCCTCCGTTTCACTTGCAACTAGCAAATGTCGCCATCTCTCTTTTCCGGCTCTCCCTCCCATTCTCTCCTCGCTCTTTCTCTCTCTCGAGGGTCACATCTATTCGAAAGTAATCTACATAATTTCTCATGCATGACACAATCAACGATAATAAAGAGTACATGAGAAAACTTCCTCCTCCCTCTCAGTCTTTCTTTTGCCCTCCAACGGATTTTTTATGCTACGTTGAGTCTCCGGTGACATGAAGGAACATGCCCTCAGCCCGATAAAATAACACTCATACATTTTTATCTCTCCATATATGCACATGAAGCTAATCATATGCCTTGTGGTTCTTTTTTTTTTTTACATTGGATTTTTTTTGTTTGGAGGAGAAGGTTTGCTGTTATCCGCCATAGTAATGCATTTTTTTTTGTTTCTGGTTACTGATCTCTTGTGCCTTGTTTGTTTGCTCTTTTCCACAGGTTTTTTACGGACAAGTAACCAACAGAGTAACTTTGGCCTCCTCGATGTGATTGCTGCTCTGCATTGGGTCAGAGAGAATGGGGATGCTTTCGGTGGAGATCGGACTCGTATAACGTTACTTGGCTACCGGTCTGGCGCCGTCGTGGCTAATTTACTTCTGGTTGCTCCCATTGCCAAAGGTAAAAAAAAAAGTTTGACCATTTATTTTATTTATATATTTTTTCTAATTCCCTACCCAATACTAATTGGCGTACAAAATTAATTTTCAAAAGTTTTCATATTGGTTTCTCCCTGGCACTCTTCCATTTTGTTGGAAGTGCCTCGGATACTAATAATCTTATGTGGGAGTTTTTCCGTTAACCTTGGAATGTGACGCAACGCAATTAGAAAACTAATGTAACAACAAGTCAACCAGGTCAAACAGTTTCTCCGGCAGTAAAGAAACACCTGAATTAATGACATAAAAAAATTGCATTCTGTGGCGGTATCTTCTTCTTCTTGTATGCTGTCTCACAAGAACTTTCTCTGAGGCGAGATGCCGTGTATGCAAATTGAACCCACCTTTCGCGTACTATTTGGTCCCTTTCATAACCCTGTATGGTAGACATTGTGTCCATGTAGAGGCAGTATGTATTGTCAACTGACCTTTTTGTTTCCATTCTTTCCTTCATTTTTTGTTTGCAATTGAAAATTGTGTAAATAACTTGAGGAACAGAGATCCAGCCAGGCCGGAACAATGGTGGGTTGACAAGAATTTATAAACTCCACATGTATATATTTTCACATTCATTTTTCTATGGCTCCAGGTAGGACAAATATTATTGCCTATACCACTCACACCCTGTGCTTTCCCTTACCGCAAGCCATCTCTTTTTGGAGCATATCCATAAGCCCGAACATGTGTCTTTCCCTTCCTCCCTTGTTTTTGACTGTTTGAGACCTACGTGGGGGACGAGAAGAGAATATTTCTTCCTTTTGGAAGGCGGGTGGGGAGGGAAAGCATGTGCATACAATTGGTGGTTTGGGACTAGAAGACAGGGAAAAAGGGGAGTGGGAAGAGAGCAAGTAGAGGCGAATTTGTGTGTTCATATCCATGTGTGTGTCCAATGTATTTCAATAATAGAATATTACAGGGAAAATGCTCAATTTTTCACCGACCCGTACTATTTGTATTTGTACACGTAAAATGCGACAGACTTGACATTCATATTTCATGGAAGCAAAGCTCAGGTCTACGCAAAGGGACCAGGAAGCACACATTCAAAAAGCGTGTTGAGTGGGTAGTAACATTGTACAAAGTAGTTGCGTCTCCCTTTTACTCTCTGTCTCTCTCTCTCTCTTTCTCTCTCTCTTTCTCTCCCTCTCCTCTTCAAAATATATTTCTTTCTTTGTATACAAAAGTACTTTCCTAAGCACTCTCTCTTTCTCCTCCTCCTCTCCCTCTCCCTCTCCTCTGGCCCCTCCAACAACTCGAGTGATTGTGTGTGAAGCGTTGTATAGAATACAATAGGAACACCTGACCCCATAAGTATGCAGGGAGAGTTTCCCCCAACTCCTCTTTCTCTCAATCTCTCTACTACTCTCCGTCTCTCTATCTCCATAGCTCTCTGTCCTCTCAACTTCATCCTGGACTACAAACAATTAGATCGGTTAAGTAAACTCTTCTCTTTCCCCGGTCCTCTCTCTCTCTCTGTTGAAACCTAATTGTAAGTTTGGGAGGCTTTCCATTATTCAACATTGATAAATTTAGTGTAATTCCGATGATGTTAGCTCATTTAGGCTTTCTCTCCCAACCTTTTCAACCCACACTCGGGGCGTTAGTTTTGTGAAGTGTGTGTGTGTTTGTGAGAGGGGATGCTGTATGTATATGTATGTAGCTTTCAAAAGTAATGGCAGGGCCAGTACTGGATGAGGCAATAGTCGACAATACAGCAAAGGAGGGGACAGAGAAAGAGAATCATATGAAAAGATGATGATATAACATGACCCGGCGGAGGGTGTGCATGATTATTTACGGACGAATGAATGACTGTCAGCACAAACAGAGGAATTTGTCACAAGCGACGGCTACTGGGAATCATGGAGTGTGCATATAACTATAGTCTCGAGGAAAGAGGATAAAATGGGGAGGGAATAGGCGAAAGAGATTTCATTTTGAATAGGATCTAGCTCTCCAAGTGTGTTTCGGGGAGGAAGAGAAAAGGTGGGAGTTTTGCATATCTCCTCCAACTTTCTCTGTATATATTTTACTTCCCCATTTTCTGTATGTATTTACCATTACAACCTTTTTTTTGGGGGGAGAGAGAGAGAGAGAGAGAGGGAGAGAGAGAGGTCCATGTATTATCTCTCCTTGCTTGAACTCAGCCTTTCCCCCTCTGTCTTCCTTTCTTCTATCTCTTCTCCTTTCACGCGTTTCTTTTGTTTCTCTTTCTTCTTCCCCTTGTTTGTTTGAGGATGCTTTTAATTGTAATGCATTTTTTTAAAATTTGTTTCAACACTTTTGTAAATTAATTTAGTTCTTCCCCCTTTTACGACACCGTCCCACTCCCAGACTAAATGTTCACGGTCTAAATCCTTTTGCAATGCTGGGCATACTTTCTCCAAAGGCAGAAGCTCTCTACAAAAGATGCCATTGTACCAGTACGCCATAAGGGTACACTGTGACTGTCCCACATGGGGAGACACAAGACTTGGGAACTAACCCCATAGCTCCATAGTAAATAGTCCTTACTCGGGTGTGCAGGAACAGCGTACATGCACATGGCAGGATTTCTTTCTCACGTGATAATGAGTCTCTGTTCAGAGGTGAAAGGAACCCCTTTCATCTCCTGCTTCCCTATCTCTCTCTCTCCGTCTCTATTGCCACTACTGGCCTAATGCGATAAGAATGTTTTTTGGGTTTGCAAATGAATAAATTCATGTGGGTTGCTCTGCCCACATGGGACAAAGTGAAGAGAGAAAGCATCGGGGGTATTATTCCTGTTCGTGATTTAAATAATGGTCTCCTTGCATGCGCAAACATGGATACATACATAAGTGTGAGGGCATGTTGGGAGCATATGCGTCCATATATGTGCATACTTATACATTCATCACTTGACTCAGTTCCCTCATTTTGCATCACATGCCTGATTGACACGAGCGTAAATAAACACATGCCTACGCACATGTGTGTACGATGGAACTATCTCTCTACTGCTACAAAGAGCACAGGGGATGAAACTGAGCAGAAATATTTTGCCAGAATCTTGGTCCCCTTTCTCTGTGTCTACCCTGGGATTTTATGCATTTTCGTTCCTAAAAAAAAAAAGAAACACTAATAGGAAGTGACCCACATTGTTAAGGGGCAGAAGAGAGTTCGTGTGTGGAGGCTCTTGTTATTCGCTCTGGCCTTCTTCCGCTGGGACAGAAAGGGAAGAGTGGAATGCACTTTGTAAAAATGGCCCATTACATACACACATGTACACACTTGTCACTTGTACTGAATCTCAAGGATGAGATTTGCGAGCGGACGAAACAAGGGACATCGGAGAGAGGGGGAAGTGAAAGTGTGGAGCTTTCTCTTTTGTTGCTTCTTCAAATTCTCAAGCTTTATTTACGGTAAATGTAGATATAGAGAAGAGCGTCTAAATATCCATACGTAAGTAGACAGCTACTTTGGAAGTTGTTTCTATTCCATGTTGTATATAACACCTATACGGCTGGAGAAGCCAGGGCAGAAATGTATGTAAGTATATAGGAGTTTGAGTAGGCGGACGACAGTTATTACTGCACACGCTTTGCTGATTTCAGTAGTGTAGGAGCATTTCTGTGAGGATTTGCAGATTCCTACCCCGTATTGTGTCTGTGTACACTTGAGCTCGTGGTGTTAAGGATGGAGATTGAGATAGTGGCATCAGCATCGATTTCAATTTAACTTCTTTCTCTCTCTCTCTCTCTCTCTCTCTCTCTCAGTCTCTCTCTCTATTTCTTACTCTCTCCCATGCTTTTTATTCCACCCTTCAATTCCCCCTCCTTTTTATCACTTTCTCTTGCCAATGAAGTCGATCCATACAGATTTTGAAGGGGGGAAAGAGTGTAGTACTGGAAGAAGTTGAGGACGTAGAAGATGAAGGAGAGAAAAAAAAAGTTGCTGGACAAGTACGTGGTACTTATGGAGAAGATGCAAGTGTCATATATGTATACCCATACCTGCTTCCAACATCCTCAGAAAACAGTCGGGCAATCTTCACCAAAGACCATCTGCAAAAAGCCTTCGTATCCTCTTCTCTCTTGCTGTCTACCAAAATTCGGCTTGGCAATATCACAAGCGATGGAGATACAGTGGGAGGGAGTGTAAAGGATGGATGTGGAGGGAAAGTATCAACTGAAAATGTTCAAAAGTGAGGAGGCTCCAAAATCCATGTACAAGACTCATATTTATTATTTGCATGGTGGTGACGGAGGGGAAAATGTGTAGTATTTGCATCCCGAGCTTCCCTGTACACATCCAAGGCAAGCTCATTCACGAAAGGGTAGAGACGTGGAGAAATCCTGGAAACTCCCCTGTATATGCATGTATTTATATATTTACTTTTGTCTCCTCATC
>JAQGBT010001743.1:0-29142 GCA_034698585.1 Disparrhopalites patrizii | reverse complement strand
CTTTCTCTCTCTTTCTCTCTCTCTCTCTTTTCTGTCTTTCTCTCTCTCTCTTTCTCCCTCTTTCTCTCTCTCTCTCTCTTTCGCTCTCTTTCTCCCACTTTCTCTCTCTTTCTCTCAATTTCTCTCTTGTTCTCTCTCTTTTTCTCTCTCCTTCTGTCTTTTCCCACTCTTCTGGTGACTGACTCGTTTTAAATTAATTCTGTGCTACTACTAGTACTGCAGAGCTCCTCCACAATCCCGCTGTTTGTATTTATTACCCTGGTTGAAGGAAAAGAGGGCAAAGTAGTGACAGAGCTTGTTGTGAGCCTTTAAAAGAAAATCTGGGAAAGTACACTGTCCTCCTGTCAAAGCCCTTCTGTCTTTCCTTACATGTATACATATATTATACATACAGATATTGTATATATAGGTGCTCTCCCATATTGTATATAAAGACAAACGAGCTTTGATGGTGTTTTTTTTCGGAGAGAGACAATAAAGTACCGACAAGGTTTAATCGTTACAACAATCGTCTTTTTTTTCTGGAAATAAATTGGGAATTCGTTATATTGAACCCGGCGGGGGTTATTGCTTCCACTTATTCCCTTTCACAGGGCGGGCGTATAGAGGCCGATAAAGAGGGACGTTTCGGCACGTGTGAGTGTCGTTGGCTGCGGGGAAGCGGATTCAGGTGACTTGCTCAAATTGGGATGGGGCAAAGAGGACAAAGGGAGAGTTGAAATATTTTTTTTTTTGACGGGGAAATAAAGATGGGTGCAATTTGAAAAAGGGTAAAAGGACCAGAGAGAAGAATTCGAAGCCAGAAAGATCACAGGAAATGAGAGTATGGCTGGGGATAAAAAGAGGAAATGAGAGAGTAATTGCGGGAGACAAAAGATTAGATACAGATTAAGTTATCCATACAGATTAACTGTGGGAGTAATGAACATTAATTGTGGGTGGGAAGCTTAAATTAACAATTTACAGAGTAATTATTACAAGCAAAAGGAGAAAAGACATGAGTAGATGAATCAAAATAAAAGTTGATAGATTATGTAGTAATGTATAAGTACATATACACAAATAAGTACTAAAGGAAACCAAGCAAAACAAAATCCCTGTCGAATGTGAACAGATAAATATCCCCAGAAAAAGTTTTCTCGATTCTGTAAAACTCCGTTAATTCGCCTGAAAACCTCTCGGAAAACAAATGCCCTTGATGCAATGCACAATAATAAATAGTTTTCTAAAAATTATGTACTTGCATATACATAATTACACATATGTATGTACATATATGCAGTCTATCAAATGCATTGTATAGGTAATAATGGACTTGGCAAACAATGCACAGGACAAACGCATCCTGATAACAAGGTCCCTAAACGCATCAAGCGAGGACCGAGGACTACGGAATGCAGTGTGGGCAATGTACTGAATATTATAGGCACTTGCATATTATGTCTATACCCACATCCTCATATAAATAAGTACATATAATTATGCTCAAATGCATGCATGTATGTACATTTGTGCAAATGTACGTATATAAGTACACATACATATTGAACATTATGTATTATACGTACATATGTGGAATACAAACACACACGTGTACATATTACATATCGAGGGTGAAGTAAACAAATATGACCATCACCAGCAAGTCCTAATACAAAATAGGACCATATCTGTACCGCGTAATTTGAAAAAATGATGAATTACCAACAAAAGGAAATCCAATCCTCTCTAGACCTTTGGTCACCGGATTTACATTTTAGTTTTTATATTTTAGGTTTTGCTTTTAGATTTATGTTTTAGGTTTTTGCTTTTACATTTATATTTTAGGTTTTGCTTCTGCATGTATATTTTACGTTTTTATTTTAGACTCAAGGTTTCAGAATTATATTTTAGATTCCAGGTTTAGTACGTTTATATTTTTATGCAAGGTTTTACATTTATATATTTTTTAAAGTTTTACTTTTATATTTTATTTTTCAAGGTTTTAGAATTATGTTTGAGATAAAAGGTTTACATTTATATCTTTTATTCAAGGTTTTAGAATTATATTTTAGATTCCAGGTTTACATTTGTATTTTTAATTCCAGGTTTTACATTTATATTTTATTTTTCAAAGTTTTACTTTTATATTTTATTTTTCATGGGTTTACGTTTTCATTTTATTTTTCAAAGTTTTACTTTTATATTTTATTTTTCAAGGTTTTACATTTAAGCACCTATATGTAAGGTTTTGCATGTATATCTTAGGTGTGATGTTGTAGGTTATTGGACCAAAAACTGAAATCTTAATTCTAAAATCGAAAGCGAAAATGTAAAGCCGGCGCCTGTAGGGGATCGGAATTTCATTCATTGATAGTTGGTGATTTTTTGCACGTACGCGGAATGTATATGGTCATATTTGGTATTAGGGCGTCCTGGATGTGGTCACTTTTTGTACGTACTTTGCCCTCCTTATGTTTACATAAATGTATATATGCATACATATATGCGCAAATGCATGTACACACATGTAGATACATAAGCACACGTGTAAAAATGGGAAAGAATGTATTTTCTGGAGGTGAGAGCCTCTTTTATACCGGAGTTTATATGTATTGAAAGGACCACTATAGCCATTTAAACTGATTGGATTGATAGGAGCAAGCCGGAGCCAAATGGAGCTTTTCCCTTTGGTGGCACTTGGCGTGGGGACGGCCTGCGTGGGGACGCTGATCGTCTTCATCCTCGCCCTCATCCTCCGATCCCGGCTGTGTAGTAGCGGCGGCGGCGGCGGCGGAGGCCGACGACGACTGCCTCATCCCACATCAAATAACTCTCATTCAATTGCGGCGGGTGAGAAGACGGGCTCGGGGATGCCTTTACCAAGTCCCATGACCAATAACTCCACCACTCATCTCGTCTCCTCTGCAACCCCAACCCCCGGCTACAGAACCACACTGTCCTCCTCCAACAACGCCATGTCCAACAACAAACATAACCACCACCATCACCATCATGTGGGGGAAGCTGCTGATCCTGCCAATCCTGATATCATTCCTGGTGCCAATAATTTCTCTACTACTACTATGGGTATATATGACTTTCTCCTTTTTTCTTACTCCCAAGGATTTTACATGAGATCTTCATACGCTTTTCCTTTGTCGGGAGAGCTTCCGGGGTTTGTTGAGGAAGGGGAGAGGGAATATAAAGGGGAGGAAATCTTTTCCTTCTTTTTCTTATTGTGTCACTTACTTTAATATTGTTTCCTCACCCTCTTCCAACTTTTTTGGGGGAGTCATTCTTTCGTATTGACGCTGTTGAAGGAGGCCTGGCTTTGGTTTTCTTTGTAGATATTTGTTTACCATGTAGTTCTCTACATCATTTTTCAGTTTCACTTTTTCTTGGTCTTTAGCTCCTTCGTTTTCTTTTATGATTTTATCCCGGTTTTTTCCATTTTCTATTTTGTATCGATGTTCTTACATTTTCTGTTTTGATTTGTTTTTCATTCATTTTCTTTTGTCGTTGATTCCCTTTCTGTTTTCCGTTTTACCTTTTTTATTCGTTCCTTTCTTGCTCTCATTTTCATTTTTTCATTCATTTTATCTCTTTCTGGTTCTTCTTTTCCTTCATTCATTTTATCTCTTTCTGGTTCTTCCGTTGTCTCCTTTCTTTCCTCGTTTCTTTTTTCGGTTGTGCATTTTTTCTCTGATTTTTCTTTCTCGTTTTACTTCATTCATCTCTCTCATTTTCCTCTTTCTCGTTTTTTAAAATTTAGTTCTCTCATTTTCCTCTTTCTCGTTTTTTAAAAATTTAGTTCTCTCATGTTTCTCATTATGTCTCTCATTATTTCTCTCACTTTTCTCATTATTTCTCTCATTTTTCTCTTTATTGCTCTCGTTTTTCTCATTATTTCTCTCATTTTTCTCATTATTTCTCTCATTTTTCTCATTATTTCTCTCATTTTTCTCTTTATTGCTCTCGTTTTTCTCATTATTTCTCTCATTTTTCTCTATATTTCTCTCATTTTTCTCTTTCTCGTTTTTTTATTTGTTTCTCTCATTTTTCTCTATATTTCTCTCATTTTTCTTTCTCGTTTTTTATTTGTTTCTCTCATTTTTCTCTTTCTCGTTTCTTTGATTCATTTGTCTCATGTTTTCTCTTTCTCGTTTCGTTCCTTTCTTTCTGTCTTTTCTCTTTTTCTCTCATTTTCTAGTTTCTGTAAGCCTTTTCTCTCTTTCTTGTTTTTTCTGTCTTTCTCGTTTGTTCCTCTCAATTTGTCGTTCCTTTCTGTCAGGATCTCTCTTTCTCTCAGTATTTCTCTATCTCGTTACTTTCATTTATTTTTCTCATTGTCTTTGCCTCAGGTTTCATTTCTTTCTCCAGTATCTCTCTTTTTTATTCATCTTCCATCCCTCTGTGTCGATTTTCTCCGCCCGTCCCATTCATGCTTATTATGTCTGTTTACATCCCATCTTTGGCTGTGATCCCCTTTCCAACTTTTTCATCCCCATTTCTGGTCTCTCTTTTCTTAGAATTTTGGTTTTCAAGTGCATTATTACATGTGCATACATATGTACATATGTGTGCGTCGCACAATTCTTACTCTGGCTGCCTAACCAGCATGTCTACTACTAGTTAAAATTTCTCTCCCCCAACTTCCCCTTCCTCCCTGCTATTGTTGTCAATAACCCCTCCACACACATTTCTCCCATAACTTGTCAATTGTAGTCCCCTTCCCCAGATTTTTCTTTATATTATTAAAAAAACAGAAAAGAATCAAAAGAATTGAATGACTCAATTCCCTCAACCATGCGTGTTGCCTCATATGATTTCAGATGACAAAGATGACCCCCTGCTCGGTAATAACGGGACATTGTCAAGGAGGAATATGCCGAACAACAATGTGGTGAAGGAAGGGAATGGGATTCACCATCACCAGCATCAGAATAACCACCAAAATCACCCCAGCTCCTACTCGCCCCATCATGATCCTCTGGGTAAGATCCCCACGATGGAGTACCAGCCCAATCATTACCCTCCAAGTCACTACAATCCCGGGGTTCATCATCATCCCATGGAGCCCCCACCAAATCTCATTCCTCACCCCCCATCATCCCTCGTCTATGGACCAACACCATCAGGTCCCAAAAACCTCCCCCTCTACCCACCCAATAATTACCAGCAGGCCAATAAAAATGACTACAACACAATCTACATTCGGGATAAATTACTCCATGACAGTGACATCCCAGAGAGTTGTGTGTAATCTAAAGGGAGAAGAGAAAATATGGATGGAGATGGGCTAAAAAATATAATTCATGGGAACCTCGTAGGGGGCTCAGGGGGATGTTTTTACCCCTTCAAAAAGGAATAGAAACTGGTGAATCTCCTATTCAAATCTCCCTGGCCAGAAATTATCCATTTCCATTCATTCTATATTTATGCATCGTATAATTCCTCCAAAAAATAAATTCCCCAATTAAATTTGAAGGGAGGAAATTTTCTGAATTGTTCTCAGATTTTAAGATTTTTTAAAAAAATGTACTTCTATTTTGAATTTCTACATGTCCCTTTAGAAATGGATAAACCGGTATTCGCTTCCATCTAAATTTTACCAGGAAAATAACTGAAAAAATAATAGAAAAAAATAAAATAACAGTCTGTAAATGACTGGAGAGGCGGAGGGGACAGAAATACGAAAACATATTTCAAAAAAGCATTATACGAAAAAAATATTGACAATACATATAACACTGAATTATTATTAGGGGAAATACGACAAAAAAAATGCATTTCAATCATAATTATTACGGCGTTTAATGATTACACGGGCTGCCCATGCGAAAATCCGCGTTTTTACTAATCTTTAACAGCCAGTCGGTTGACAGTAATGATCAAAACCGTTTTAGAATACGCCATTTGTATCAAATGTCTGCAGATTTTCTAAAGACTAAATGTAAATGAAAAAGTTTAACCAAGAGGCTTTTGTACACTGATTTGGTGAGAACACTTTCCAATTATTTCGTTCTAAATGCAAATTTTCTTCAAGGATTTTCCTTTCATAATTTTTGTACACATAAAAATATTGGAATAATTATAAATATAATTTCCAAAAATGTTTCAAATATATATTTCATAAAATATTCTATTCGCGTGGTGGTAATGAGATGAAGGGTTTTGCTTTAATTGTATTTAAATAAATGTACATAGCGTGATTAAGTGATTCCGTGAGGTCAGATATGAATCTGATCATCTCCAGGCAGCCTCAATGCAAGGGAGAAAAACCTTATGAAGAGAATAACCTTCCGAGTTTTTCGATTAAGGTTGCATGGGAATGATCAAATGGATCTTCCTTTACCGAATAAATTGGTTGTGAACAGCCCTATTTGGATATAATAATTCCCTGTATAAAAAAAACCTGTAAAAAAAATTATGAGAAAAAAAGTGAGAAATTCTCATTTATTAATAAGAATATGTAGGTCATGTAATTAAATAGATTAAAAAAAAATCGGGGGAAGAGAAATATTCGAGGAAAAATTTATATGTGTGCATACATGAAAAGTATTTACTAATATGCTATTATTGTGCTGTAAAAACTGTATATACGTGTGCAGTAAAAGTCAATGTACATGCATAAAATGTAAGAATCGTGTAATAAATACGAATTAAACGTTTTGTCGGAGGGGAAATCAATAGGTTGTTGTAGTATAAAAAATTGTTGTAAGTAAATTATGTAAGAAAAACATATGTATGCATACATTTTTAACTCCTATATAAATATCTAATAAAAGTCCAAAATGCATCCCCGAGGAATTATGGGACATTTTATTTCCAATTGGAACTCGCGGTATCCACTCATAGCTACTACACACATACGCATACATATGTACATTACATGTGATTATATGTACGTGTATTTACGGTGCATACATGCATTGAACTGTCGCATGTGTTCCAAAGCATTCTCACGAAGCGCACATTGCCGGCATTTGAAAATATTTGTTTTATTATTCCAGCGAGAAAGCCATACTTTCAGTTCCTCATCAGCGCAATAAACCCTTTGGGGAAGGCTGGAAAAAATACATTTTACTCTAGTGCAACGCAATATGCTCAAGGGCAGCAAAGGTAATGGGCAAAAAAATGAAAATTCCTTGGGCAAGGCATTCTTTTTGTTCTTCCCTGAGGATTTACTATAGCGTCAGTCCGCCTAATGGTGACAGTTGCCCTAAAGGTGACAAACTTTTCGCGCAAGCACAACTTAGGGACAAATATTATTTTTTGCATGCAGCATCGCTGACCCTGAGGTCATGCAGACATCCAATTATTTTTGGCGCGAAATTCAAATTCGCGGACGAGAACGGCCAACTGCAAGTGCAATTGCCCGATTAAACTCATCAGTCAAATTTCCGCTACCAAATTTTAATTTTCCCCCCTGGGAATAGTTTCCACCAGAACCAGCTTATATTTGACGAATGCTAGTTTGCACTTAATGGCTTTAACAATTGCTGTTTTCACCCGAAACTAAGTGATATTAAGTGATGAATTTAGTGATGAAATAAGATGATTTTCCAAGGTGAAATATTTTCTGTTCCAAAAGGTGACACAGTATGCTTTTCTCATCCCCTACCCGATTTATTTAGCTACTAACATTTAACATTGTAGTAGTGCCTACGACAAATAGAAAGTCGGGTGAACCTCATTAATTACTCACCGTCATAAATAACTGAGGCTCTGTGTAAAAATATAATTGTTGTATTTTGGCTGTGCAAGTATTCCTTTTTAGCTTTGCATTTTATTTTGAGGAGACTTTCGAATTTAACCATTCTACATTGTTATAATGATGTGCAAGTACATAAGCTTCTGGAAAATCCGCATGAATCATAATGCGCACACATAGTCACCTTTAAAATCACCAACTGTCACCTTTAGGCAAATCGACGTTTTTGACTACCCAAATATTTTGATTTATTGCTCTGCTATACACAACGTCAAAGTTGTTGAAAAGCATACAAACTTGTAAATGACATTTCAGTGCAATAGGATTTGAAAAGAATTAAACACTCTCGTGAGCAGATTTTGAGACAAATTAATTTGTTTCCAAACTATGTCACCTTTAGGCGCACTCACCCTAGTATGTACATATACAAATCCCGAAATCCCTGTGAAGGGAACAGCAAAGCAAGGGAAGAAAGGACACAGGAAAAAACTGGGCAAATTGCGGAAGGTAATTAGAGCATTAGTGCATAATGTAAACAACGTATGCAATGAAACGAGAGAAATGCATAATTCTCTCACATAAAAGGAAATCCCACGAAAATACAGTCGATCCTCTCTATAACGGTCTCTCTTCTTTCTTCAATTGTTAACATACAAATTTTTATTCTCCAGTTTTGTGTCACCGTTGTAGAGAGAGAACCGTTATAAGAGAGGCCTTTAAGAGATGGTTGACTGTATCGCAATGGGAGGGATATTGCTATAAAGAGAGAAAGCGATAAAGAAAAAAGTGACAGAGAAAGAGAGAGAGTGATAGCGAGACGAATCTGTAGAAAGTTCCAGAGAGAGAAAGCGACAAAGAAGAAAGTGACCAGGAGAAAATGACAAAGAAGTGGCATAGAGAAAACGACAGATAAAAATGGAATCAAGAAAACGGCAAAATTAATTTGAAGGAAGAAAACGAGAGAAAATATTCGGCGAAAAAGTGACAGAGGTATTACAAAGAGAAAGCTACAGAGAGAAAGCTTCCGAGGAGCGTGGCTAGAGAAAGTCACAGAGGAAATTTTTGGAGTTCATCTTTCAACACTTTCCTCCGTCACTTTGTCTACGCCACGCTTCGAGAGAAAGTGACAGCAAGAAAAGCTGGCGAAAGTGCCGCAGAGGGAAAGCAAGAAAACGAGAAAGACATAAACTCAAAAAAGGCTGCCAAATCGATAGAGAGAAAAAGCAAATCAACCAATTCGCGGAGCAAAAGGGACCAAAATAGAAAGACAAATAAAATCCAAAAGTGTCGAGGAGAAAGCGGCAGAAAGAAAAAGGTCAAAGCAAAAGAAGAGAAAGTACCAACAAGGCAAAGCGACAGCAAGTGCCAAAGAGACAGAGGGAAAGCGACAGAGAAAGTCAAGGAAAATCAAAGTGACAAAGAGAAAGTGACGGAAGTCAAGTCAGAGAAAATCAAAAAGTGACCAATAAAACTCTAGAAAAAGAAAAATAGACAACGGGCTAAGAAAAAGATATGAAACACGCACACAGCATGAAGAATGCAGAAAAATCTATGGCAAGAAGAAAGATCTCTGGTAAGACAAATAATTGAGAGACAAAGACGGTATCCCAAGGAGAGAAATAAAGACAGGCATGAAAAGACCAGTTAAAGCAGTCCTACAGGAAATACTGGTTCAGAAAGGGAAAAGAGAAACTTGCCTAACTTTTACCCTCACCACAAGTTTTTTCCCCTCCCTCCAATTGAGCAAAAAGTGTGGGCAGGTGAGTTTAAAAGAGTGAAAGTATAAAAAAAAGTCCAGGAGAAACGAGGAGGACTTTAAGTGACACCGGCTGGATTCCCCCGGGAAGCCGTCATAATAAACTTGTTCGACTGTCCAAGTGGTTGCAAGCCATTATTGTCGTCCTTTGGCAGCTTCTCCAACTTGGAGTGGTACAAAAGCTCCGAGCTATATGGATCATTTCGCAATTCTTTCTAATATCCACCTTCTCCTCTCTCGTCCTTTCCCCGTCCCTGCGTTGGACGTGTGAAGGTGAGCAAAAACGGGGGAAAACTGGGAACGAAAAGAAAAGAGAGGAAGAGGAGGAAAGGGAAGTTTTGTTTTGCGCAATTCTCGCAAAGTCATTGAAGGTTTCTTTAGATACAAAAAATCCTCTTGCAATAGCTCTGTAGCTTTTGGCAGTACATACTTCCACATTTGTAACTTTGTGATGGTTGCATCCAGGGAAAAAACATTAAGGTGTTCCTAAGCATTGCAGAAAAGAATTGTATGAACATATGTGCGGTCTGAGACAAAATTGTGTAGTTGCAAGATTTGTCAGGTACATACGTTGTCTCGGTAAAAGAGATACGGCGTTTTTGAGGTGTGAGACAGCAAATACCTGTGACAGTTAGAGGTGAAAGTGGGAAGTGAAGAAATAAGAGAATAAGCAATATCAAGCAGAAGAGGCACGTAAAGGTATAAGAGAAAGGAAGCGACAAAACAGAGAGGGAATATGATCAAGAAATAATAGTTGAAACAAAAAAATGTATACAAAATGGAGAAACAAATATTTAAGTTAGACAGAAGAGCTAAAGCGAGAGACAAGGTTGTTCAAAAGAGGAAGAGGGAAACGTGACGGGCGACAAAGGAGTCAAGGAGAAAGAGGAAAGGGATAATGTGAGAACAAAAAAAGGGTGCAAGTGAAGGAGAGGCAAATATAGAAGTCAGAGGAATAAAAATCATGATAGAAGTGAGAAAAAAGAAAAACATGAGAACAGTTAGAAAGAGCAAATCTAGGTCAAAGTTAAAGGGACAAACCTGTCAGTGGAGAGAGAGAAAAGTAATATCAATGACAAAATGAAGAAAAAATGAAAGTGAGAGATGGAAGCCTGGAAATTGAGCAAGAGAGAAAAGGGGAAAGTACGAGAAAAAATGAGAAATTGAGGGAGACAGAAAATCAAAAGCAATAGAAAAAGCGAGAAATAATGTGGAGGCAACAAAGAGAAAAGGAGAAATGTTGAAAAAATTGCAGGCGTGAGATCTAGAAAAGGCAAAGAAAATTCGAAATCAACAAATAAATGCAGAAGTAAAAATGAAAATGAAAGAAAGGCAGACAAAATTCGAAGCAATAAATACGGTAGTGAAAGTGAAAGAGAGAAAATAAGGATAATTAGACAGCGAGAAAGGTGAAAGTGGGACACAACAGGCAGGAAAGTAAAAATATCAGAAAGACAGAAAAGTCGAAGTTCGAAGTCAGGAAAGAAATACAACAGAGAAAATGGGAGAAAGGCAGAATCAAAATAAATAAAGGCAACATTGATACTGAGAAAATTCAGAATAAAAAAGGACAACAGTTAAAATGAGAGAAAGGCAAAGAGAAAAAGGAAGAGACAAAAGCTAAAATGAGAGAAAGGCAAAGAGAAAAAGGAACGACCAAAGGTTAAAATGAGAGAAAGGCAAATAGAAAAGGAGAGACAAAAGTTAAAATCAGTGCAAGCAGTCAGGGAAAAAAGTCAAAAGTGAGACAAAGGGAATAAACATGATACAGAAATAAAACAAGAAAGAGATAAAGATTTTGGAAACTAAAGAAGAAATAAAAAGAAAAAATAGAAAATAAAGAAGAAAAAAAACAGAAAATAAGAAGAAATAAAAAGAAAAAAATAGAAAATAAGAAGAAATAAAAAGTAAAATAGAAAATAAGAAGAAAGAAAAGGAAAAAATAGAAAATAAGAAGAAAGAAAAGGAAAAAATAGAAAATAAGAAGAAATAAAAGGGAAAAATAGAAAATAAGAAGAAAGAAAAGGAAGAAATAGAAAATAAGAAGAAAGAAAATGAAAAAATAGAAAATAAGAAGAAAGAAAAGGAAAAAATAGAAAATAAGAAGAAATAACTGTTTAGTTAGTAAACCGGGGTCATTTAAGCGACAATGGTAAAGTTTTAATGAAGAATCTACATGCAAGTGCATGCCAGAAGGAGTAAGAGAGAGACGAGAAAAAAAATAGGAGAAGAAAGAGATGAAACCAAAAGGGATTCTTCTGAGAAAGGAGAGAAAATAGTGAAGGAAGAATGCAAGTTGGAAGCAAAGGCCTTGCCATACATAGAATTTCGTGGAAAAGCAATACGCTCCTCTCGTAATCTTTACACCGCTCCCATCATCATGTCTAAGGTCTTTCTCGTCCTCCTCCCCCGCCCCCTCCCATCATCTCTTATAGCATTCCCGTCCTCCTCTCCACCTCCTCCTTTTTTTTCTGCAGACATAGACATAAGCCCCATTCTTGAGTATGTTACAAAAGGGGAAGCCGAGAGAGAAGGAGGGGTGTGAAGAGCACAAAGTATATTTTAGTGAAAATTGCAGGTGATTTTTCTCCTTCATCTCTGATGGAACACACACTTACGTGTGAGACGTGATTGTTGTACGCAACCTAAAAATTGAAAAAGTTTTCAAAAAAAAACTAGTAACAACCTTTTTTTTCTTATTTTTGCTCTCTCTCACTTTTTCTGTATCTCTCCCTTCTCTCTCTCTCTCGTTGTGTCTCTTTCTCTTTGCTTCCTATCCTCCCTTGTTTTTACTGGAGGTATAGTAGTTACCACTTTTTCGCTTGAGGTTAACCTCCCAGGACATAAAAGCAGATGCTTGTAGTGAGAAAAATGTACTAAGGGAGAAAACTTACTACAACTGCCTTGTGTAGAGGAGATAACTGGGAATTTTTTTAGGGTTCACAGACACAAAGTTTTGTTTTTGGTATTGTCAAGAGTTCCATGTTTGTCTTTCCAGGGTTTATTTTTGTACTTTGGCTTTATTACAACGTGTGTGATGAGCATTTACGGGGGAATGAGAAGTCATGTATTTTTTAATTGGCACTTATTACACCTTTTCTTTTTTTTCGGGGGTTTAGCCAGTAGCATTGCTCTCATGTTTCCTGTTTTTTGGTCTCTTATTCGGTGGAATGCATGCCTGTATTTTTATCCTTTTTTAAATTATTTTTGATATATTTTTTAATTTATTTGCTTGTGTTCATTGACAGTATTAATATTATAACATGGGGTGTTCCCGGCTTCCAGATTTTGTTCTTCTTTTTTTGTAAATATTTAATTTTGTACTGACTTCAGCTACAAATACGTTGTTTATAAAGTTATTAGATTAGATTCAACCTAGTTTTCGTTAATGATGCATTTCTTTCCATGAAAATTTCTTCGTCGTTTTCTTTCATCGCCTATTTTTCTTCTCATGCTTTTGTCTATCTTACTAATACTTTGTTTTGGTTTTGTGTTGATCATGCATGATTTACTTCAAGATTTTACGTTTTTTTGTATGACTTCTTCCTTGGTTTTGTTTTTCTAATTGACTTTTTCGTGAGCTAATTTTCCTTATTTCATATTTTTTGAGATTTTATGCTGTCTCTTTTTCGGTATTTCTTTTATTTTCTCTTCCTCAATTTTTCCCATATTTTCACTTCCTCAATTTTTCCCATATTTTCACTTCCTCAATTTTTCCCATATTTTCACTTCCTCAATTTTTCTCTTATTTTCTCTTTCTGAATTCTTTTTTCCTCAATTATTCTCGTATTTTCTCTTCCTCAATTCTTTTTTCCTCAATTATTCTCGTATTTTCTCTTCCTCAATTCTTTTTTCCTCAATTTTTCTCTTATTTTCTCCTCAATTCTTCTCTTATTTTCTCCTCAATTCTTCTCTTATTTTCTCCTCAATTTTTCTCTTATTTTATCTTCCACTTTCTGCTATCTGTTCTGATGTACTCTTCATGTTTTCACATTGTTTCTCTTTATTCCTTTTATCATATTTCTCAGAGAGACATTTATTTCAACTCACACTTGATCTTCCTTCCTAACTGAATACCGTTTAACTTGTCCCACCTCATTGCTCACCAAGCTTACGCAATGAAATTGTAATTCAAATCCCGCCGCCATACACACTCTCATCATTCCAGTACTTTTACCCGCAATAATTTGGTGTCATATTCATACATACCTCCAGGACATTTCCAGGATGCGTCCCCATGCCAATCTTCCAGGAACTCAAAGACCGTCAAATAAAATTCAAGCCCGTTTGGAAACCTCATGGCAACGTCTTTGCCTTTCAATTGTGGATTCTCCCAAAAAATAGAAACACAAGCAAAATGAAAGTACAGAGGAGCCAAACGCCGTTGTCAAGGGTGTCTCTTCTCCCACCATAAGAATTCTAATGGAAGAGAATAAAAGTGAAAGTAATGGTTATGTAATGATCTTGGCACCTTTGCCTCTTTATGTATAGTCAGAAAGGAGATAAAAGAAAAATCGAGATGACATCCCTTTTGGAGAAAGTAAAAAAAAAATCCCGTCATTTTTATCCCTTTTTTCATGTGCCACTAATAACCGTAAAAAATGGGTATTATGCCCATCTTCAAGCCCTTCCAAGTTGCCATGGGAGACATAACGAGAAGTCCAAACTCTTTTTTTATGTCTCAGCTTGCATAATCATATTGACAGATTTCCCCCTCGTTTTTTGGCCATGTCAACGTGCCAGCATTTACGTTTTAAACGCAAAAATTCGAACTGAAAAAAAAAGAAGTTTTAAGGAAGGTCCAATCATCGTTCAAAGGGGAAACACGGGATGATCGAATTTTTTGTTCCATTTATTTTGGACACATACCCAATTGTTTTATCCTGCCCCACAGGCACAGTGAGAATTAGGGAGCGATGGGGGAAGGAAAGAAAACAAAGTGTTACAAAACAATTCTAGAATTCTCTTCCTTAAAGCCAAATACACACATACGTCGAAAAGGGAAGGGGAACTCCCATGTAAGAGTGAAGGGAAAGCTCCGAACTTGTTGTTAAAGCCCAAAGGAGACGAGGGAAAGGTTGTTGCGTCCGTTACGTCAAGATCCCAAGTGATGAAAATGGAGATGAAGGAGGGAAGACGTTGAGAGTATGGTATTTGTCTTGACAATCGGATTAGCAATGCTCACTTTCCCATTACAAGGCCTAATCCTTGCCGTTCACTAGAGAGGAGCGGAGAGAGTGAGAGGGAGAAATGGCATAGAAACCGGCCAAATTTCTCTCCTAATGTCTCTTATGGCTTAGGCATTTTCTCACTTTCCCCTTCCTCTAAAGCTGCGCTCGACCATATTTCAGCCCTTTCTCTATTTTTGATCTTTCCTACACTCTTTTCGGCTTTTCACTTGTTTTCCCACTTTCACTGCATTTCTCTTTGTTTTGATGTTTTACCATTTTTAATAGATTTCTCCCTTGTTGACTTTCTCCGAAGTACTCTTTTTCCTATTCCAAATTTCTCGTTTTCCTTTCTACGAATTTCTCTTTCTTTCACCAAATTTCTCCCTTTTTCCGTTTTTATGCAGAATTCCGCTGTTTACTTTTTCCTTTCTCAGAATTTCGTTGTTTACTTTTTCCTTTCTCGTTATTTTTTTTTTTATATTTATAATTTATTTTTTTCCTTTTTGTCAATTTCACTTATTCCTTTCTCGAAATTTCTATTGTCCCTTTTGCCAATTTCTCTTTTTCCATTCTAAGATTGATGTTTTTTTATTTTGGTCAATTTCTCTTTTTCCTATCTAAGAATTTCTATTTATTATTTTTACCCATTTCTCTTTTCCTTCCTCTGAATTTCTATTTCTACTTTTCACCATTCTCCCTTTTTCCGATTTTCTGCATTGTGCCTTTTCACCGAATTTCTCTCCTCTTTATTTTCACCGAATTTCTCTCCTCTTTATTTTCACCGAATTTCTCTTCTTTTTATTTTCACCGAATATCTCCCTTTTTGCTTTTCTCCAGATTTCTCTCTTTCCCGAAAGAGAGAAATCTTTGTTCCCTTTTTTCTTTGAATTTTTCATCTGTCCTTTTTATGTTTTCTGAATGTCTCGGTATTTTCTCTTTTGTTTTCTCCGAATTTTTCTTTTGACGTTTTATTTTCTTTCCCTCTTTTTCCCTTCTATGTTCTCCAGATGTCCTTCTTTTCTCTTGCTTATTTCTCTGAATTTGCCTCTTGTTTCCCTTTTATTTTCTCTGAATTTGCCCATTGTTTCCGTTTTATTTTCTCTGAATTTGCCTGCTGTTTCCGTTTTATTTTCTCTGAATTTGCCTGTTGTTTCCGTTTTATTTTCTCTGCCTCTTGTTTCCCTTTTATTTTCTCTAGATTTCCTTCATTTCTCCCTTTTGTTTTCTCTCATTCCTTTTGGCAATTGTCTTCATTTCTCATAGTTATTTTTGTAGTCTCCATGGCTTATTTCCTTCCTTTAGTGATTTTCGTATTTTTATGTTCCTCTACTTTTCTCATATTTCCCTTTGCAAAGCGTCTCTATGTCCATAGAGACGTCGACCCTAGCATTTCCTCTAATTATTTTCCGTTGCCTCCGATTTTGGGTCCTACAAACGGCATCCGTGCTTAGATTTTCTTTGCACCCTTAATTTCCAACCCTTTACTACTTCTTCAGTAGGTATACCCCATTCTACCCGTGTCCCAAACATTTCTACGCGCCCTCCTCTCCTTTTCACTTTAGCCTTTGTATGTTTCCCTTAAAATCAGCATGATTCCCTCAATACATTTCACTTACAATTCCAGAGGCTTGACTTGAGACATGCTTCTCCCTGACAGCTTTCCCTCAATCTCCTTCTTTCTCTGGCTGTAACCTCAAAATGAGGTCTTACCACAATGGCAGTAGCAGTCAGATTTTCGGAGGAGGGGGAGGGGGAAATAATAAAAATTATACACAAGTATAATATGAGTTGGGAGCTAAATCGTTACTAAAGTCCTTTTGGTTCACTGCACGGCATATACATAATTCCCCTTTTGTTTCCTCCCAGAACTTTCCCCTCCGCCTACACAAGAGCTTTTGACATTAAGTCCAATTACTTACGCGGAGCTCTTTCCCCTCTTATACATGTGTATTCGGGGGTTTTTGAGCTATAGTAAGCCCTTTTGTGCTGTCGTTTTAGGCTTTAGTGAATACATAGATATGTATGTATATGTATAAACAAAAGAATTAGGAATTTGACAAAGTCCTTTTCCTCTTATGGATTTCTGGTGGGTGCAAGTCATGTCAAATTTTGGAGAGGGGAAATTTAGCCGGGTATTTAGTTTTAGGTATAAAATGGGTAAATACATGGGGATAACGGCTTTTTCGGGTTTGATCATGTATGTATATGTATGTATATGATATGTATATGCATACATACATGTTTCCCAGTGATTTCTTGTCTCTGCCTTTATTTCTTCCCGGTTCTCCCTAATCGCTTGTGTGGCACGTTTTTCCCGAGGTCGAAGGAGCACAAATGATGGTTTGGGGCACTTGACAAAACTAATCGCTTCCGCTCCACGACGTTATTTAAGCTCTTTCCCCGTAAATTGCTCCACTTGAAATATAAATGATACTTCCTTTTCTTTTACTGATTTCTGTCTCCATCTTATTCGTCCATCTTTGTTTAAGAATTATTAAACATTGCGTTTGCATTTTCTTTCTCAATTATATATTTTTATAACGTTGGATTTCCATGTAATTAATTTCCTTTTGTGTCGGTATTAATGCCCTCTCTCTCCCGTCTGCGGATTTCCCTTTGTAATATGTACTTGGCATCTTTCTTGCCAGCATTCCCTTGCTGTTGCCTTCGTGAGATCATAATGTCAATCAGGGGGGATGAGAGCACTTGAAATGTGAGTCACCTCTTGAGATCTCAACGAGGTGGAAGAAGACATAAGAGCTTTACGCATGTTTTAAGCTTTTCTCTTCACTTTCTCTCAACCCCCGTACTTTCTCTCTCAAATGTTTCTCCTGTGTAATAATCCTTAAGACACTTTTCTCGAGGGTGTGTGTGTTCCTCGTAGTGGAAGTAATTACATAAACATAAATACTTAATCGCTTCCCTTCCATGTTAAACAACCAATGTTGATATTTGAGGGTTCGAATAATATTTACTTTTTATCAACATTCCAAATGTGCGAGGAAATGTGACAGCGATGGAATAATTTTAATTTGTTGTCCATTCAGTGCAGTAACTGCTATTAATTTTTCGCTTCACATCAATGGCTTTCATCATTGAATTTCTCTGGTTTTGCATCAACTGTTATGCTTTCTGTTTCAGATTTTTATTGATGGCATATGGCAACTATTTTCTGTTTTAATATTTAGCTATCATTTCTTCCTTGTTTCTTCTCATTTTATTTTTTACATTCTTTCTGTTTCTACCTCGAAATCATGGTTTACCGTCTCGCTCTCATATCTCGTTTATGCATGTATTTTTCGATATCTTTGTTTTTCATTTCTGTTTTACTTTTCGTTCTCTTCCTTTTCTTTTCACTCTCTTTCTCTCTTTTTGATTTTATTTCTTTGGTATTCTCTTCACGTTTCTATCCTTATAGTCCCATCTTTTTTTATTTATTTTTTCTGCATTTCTTTCTGCCTCACTCCCTTTCTTTTGGTCTTTTTTGTCTCTCTCTCTATTTTTCTTTTGGTCTTTTTTGTCTCTCGCTTTCTTTTTTAATTATTTATTTTACTCTTTCCATCTGTCTCTCTCTCTCTCTTTCTTTTTTAATTATTTATTTTACTCTTTCCATCTGTCTCTCTCTCTTTCTTTTTTAATTATTTATTTTACTCTTTCCATCTGTCTCTCTCTCTCTTTCTTTTTTAATTATTTATTTTACTCTTTCCATCTGTCTCTCTCTCTTTCTTTTTTAATTATTTATTTTAATGTTCCATCACTTATTTTACTCTTCCATTTGTCTCTCTTTATTTTTTTATATCTCTCTTATTATTTTTTCTGTCTTTCTCTCTTTGTTTTTTGTATCTCTCTCATTAATTTTTCTCTGTATTTATTTATTTCTCTCTCTTATTAATTTTTCTCTATATTTATTTTTGTCTCTTTCTTCATTTCTTTGTTTTTCTCTATCTTCTTTTTATTTCTTTGTTTCTTTCTGCCTTACTCCATATACTTTTTTTCTCTTGTTGTTCCTCATCTTTATATCTTTCATAAGTATCACCCTCCATTTCATCATCCTTGTTTTACTCTTTTTGTATTTCTCTCTCCATCACAGTTTCCTCCCTTTCTCTCTAGCTTTCTCTATTAATATTACCTCTCGAAGCCCTCTCTATTCCCTTGTCTACCGCCTTTCCTTTCTTTGTCTTTCTCCGTTTACGAAGCTCTTTCTTTCTTAGAATTAGCCGCCCCTGATTTGGCTCTTTCATTTAGTCTTCGTATGTTTTTCTTGATTCTTCTATCCAGTCGTAGAGCAATTCCCTTCATGTCTCCCCAGTCATTCCCCTCCATGGGAACAAGTCTAGGTATGTCATTTCCTCTCCACATGAGACAAGCTCTGTTTGGGGAGAGAAATTACAGGCGTACATTTCCTCGTTTAAATCCGATAATCAGCTTAGAGAAAATAATTCCTCCTCTGGCTGCGCCTCACTCATTTTCTCCCACGGTCCATTGAACGTGAAAGACGAAAGGAGGGAAATAATATTTTCCCCATCCTTTTTGATCCCCTCCATACAGCTATTGGACTTTTCCTGGATCTATCATGCGCTCTTTTGGGAGGAAAAAATTACAAATATTCTTGACAATTTACGCACATTTGACCAATTGTTTTTCTCAACTAATTAATAGTCCCTTTCGAGAAAATCCCAATTACTATGTCTGCCAAATTCAGCTAGAAAACAAAAGTTCATCTTATGTCAGGAGCTTTCAAATGGAATTGTTTTACAATTTCATGACATTTCAAAACAATACAAAGACTTTGGGCTAATCTCGCAGAATAAAAGGCTCCCTTACATATATTTTTGTAGCTGAAAATTCCCATAACTTGTTGACATTTTCAGTATATTTTTTTGGACGGAGGAAAGATTTTCCCTTCACCAAGAAGATTATTACGGGAGAAAGGGTGAGGGAGAATTTTTCATGTATGTACATACATACATTCACTTTACATTTTGATAGGGAAAAAGATTTTTTTGGGGACAGCAAAAGGATATCATCTAGCTCAACGTATGTTTCATTATTGTCACTGCATTTGAGACTGTTGGACAGGGAGGGCGGGATGCAAATTTGAAAAAAGTCTAACCGCTAGACCCTGGTTTTGTTGGAGGTTGACTGCCTTTCTCTGTGGTTGTGTGAGTGCTGCGGGTGCGAGACCAATTACGGGACTAATTAATTATGCAAAAACAACTCAGACTCCTCACACACTTTTGCTGTCTCTCTCACTCTCTTTGCTTTCTTTCCTTCTCTCGTGAGTCATTAAAATGGAGCCTAGTATCTTGGACAAAGGCAATCTTTCTATCCTACTTTCCTTCTGTGATATCCTTGCCTACTTTCACTGCATTCCTTTTCTTCTAATTTTTCTTTTCTCTTTTTTAGTTAATTTTTTCCCTTACAAGCTTTCTATATACTGTTATACTTCTTTCTTTTCCTTGTCTCCTTCCAATTTTCTCCTTTTCTTGTATCTTGTGGGTTTTATCTTTTCTATACTGAACTTTCTAAATTGGAATTCTTCCCGCCATAGCTTTCTCTTCTCTCTGTGGCTTTCCCTTCTTGCTCTCTCTCTTTGATTTATCTTTTTGGTTCTTCCTTTCTCATTCTCTTTCTTTTTTCTCTTTCTTCTCTCCTTTCTCTCTCTTCTTCTCTCTTTCTCTTCTTTATTTACACTTTTCGTTCTATATTTTCTCTCTCTTGCTTTCACTCTTTCTTTTTCTGATGTCTTACTGTATTCCCTCTTTTCTCTAGTTTTTTTGCGCACATTTCTCGCTGTCCTTTCCGTTATTTCGTTTCCGTTTACAGTTTGCTCTCTCTCTTTGTCCTTCTTTGCTCTCTCTTTGTCTTTTTGTTCTCTCTGGTTTTACTTTCTTTTCTCTCTCTTTTACCTTTCTTTTCTCCCTCTCCCTCTTTCGTTTCTTTTCTCTCTCCTTCCTGTCCTTTCTCTATCTTTTAACTTTCTTGTCTCTCTGTTTTTACTCTTTTGTCTCTCTTTTTTCCTTTCTTTTCTCTCTGTTTTTACTTTTTTGTCTCTCTTTTTTCCTTTCTTTTCTGTCTCTTTCACTTTCCTCTCCTTTCTCTCTCTTTTTCCTTTCTGTTTTCTCTCTTTTTACTCTCTTTTTTCTCTCGCTCTTTTTCCTCTCCTTTTTCTCTTTTTCCTCTCCTTTTTCTCTCTTTTTCCTGTGTATTTTCTCTCTTTTTCGTGTCTATTTTCTCTCTTTTGCCTTTCTTTTCTCTCTTTTTTCTGTTCTCTGTCTTTTTTCTTATCTCTCTCTTTTTAATTGCTCTTCTCTATTTTTCTTTTGTGTTCTCTCTGTTGTACCTATCTTCTCTTTCTCTGTCTTTCCGCCTCTGATTTCTCTCTTGTTCTCTGTTGTCTACTTTGCTTTGTCTCTTTGTGTCTCCATTTCTTTCTTCCCTTTCTCATTCTCACTTTTCCCTTTCTCATTTTCCTTCTCTATTTTGCTGTAGGCTGTCCCTCTTTTCTCTCTCGCTTTCGCTCTAGGTTGTCCCCCTTTTCTGTCACGCTTTGGCTCTATTTTTCTCTTTACTCTCGCTCTCGTTTGCTCTATTATTCTCTTTTCTGCCGGTCTTTAGCGCTGTTTTGCTCTTATTCTTTCTATATCTCTATTTTTTTTATTTTTCTCTAGTTTCGTTCTGTCACTCCGTGTGTTCCATTTTTCTCTCTGTTTTCTTTCTGTCTTTCTCTGTTTTCTCCCTGTAACTCTGTTTTCTCTTTCTCTCTCCTTTTTCTCTTTTTCCCGCTCGGAAATCTCCTTCCCCCCACCCTCCCTTCCTTCCCCACCCTTTAGAATAAACTGACATGCTTCCAGGCTATCTATCCAAGGACTTTTTGTGCCACTCAAGCTTCTAATTATATGACACAGCCTCTCCCCTCCCCCTCACTTCCCTCCATGTAAAAGGCATTACTTGGTTAGTGTAAGTAAAAGTCCATCTATTTGCTTCCCATAAAGACCAAGCATAGCCAAGGGGGACTCCCGCACGTCCACACTGTTGCTCCCGGTAATACCCAAGCTATTAATAAATGCAGTGCATATACATATGCAATTTTATACTTTCCCCGCATCTGATAAAGTTGTCCTCACTCTTGGCTTCGTCCTATATTTGGATGGAAAGGAAAAGTTACATAATATTCCAGGAGAAAGTCGGACATTATACAAGGGAGAGACGGAGGAAAGTGTGGGAGTTGGTATAAGAGACTATTAAAGAGGGAATAGACATGGTGAGGGAAAGCATCCCATTTCTCGGTGGAGATAATAGAAAATTGTATGGACAAAGTGAGGTGCTTCTTTAAAATATGAGAGGGAAGGGTTGTTCTCTGTAAGCCACTTACCCAATAAATAATCTCATCACTCCCCTTTCCCTCTCCCTTTTTCTGTGCTACTAAAAAGAGGCTAAATATACAGAGCTCGACTAATCATCTCTCCCTTTCCTTTCCGTCATTTCCCGGGAAATTTGAACTAATTAAAGCCATGTTTAATGACACTTAATGTGCACCAGGAAGCTTTTCAATAAAGACGCCGGTATTACAAATGTTCCCACTCTCAATTGAGCACCCCTTCACCCGTTTTTCTATGGGAGTCGTCGAGAGACATGAAGAATTGAATTTGCCTCTTTTTCACTCCTAAAAATGTGTTTGAAACAATCATTTGGAACTCATCGTCATATAAATATAGTGCTATATAATGCTCAAATAAATATGGAAGGGCATTAGTATAATATGCCAAGTATAGGTTGTTATATGGAGGAAATTGTTGGAAGGGTTGTCGAGGGTGGTGAAATTTCCTTGGAGGGAAACAGGAAATTTAGCTAATTTCCTTCACATTGAAGGACGAAGAGGGGAAGGACGGTATTTTTACAGGGTAGAGCTTGTACGCTGGAAACGAATGAGGTGTGAATGGTTCAGTGGAGAGAGAAAAAAATCTTGGAGTTCGTCATATATTTTATTCAAGGGGATTGATTCTAGGGCTTTGAATAAAGGGTGCTTATATTCTTCTTATATCACTTTTTATTCTTTTATTGCTTTCCCCTTGGTTTTCTGTAGAATTTTCTCCATCTGATTCTTTTCAAAAGCGCTGTTTTTCTTTTTGTTCGGATTTCTCTTGATTTCATTCTCCTTTCTTATTTGCTACGCTTTCTCCTGTTTTTTTTGTTTTTTTCTCCAGTTTTTCTCTTTTTTCCCCCTTGTTTTTGGTTTTTATTTTCTCCTTAAGTTTTCTTTCTTTTTCTGTCCTTATTTTGTGATTTTGTTTGTTTGTCTCGCATTCTCTATTATTTATTCTATTTCACAATTCATTCTGTTTCTCTTTCCTTTATTGTCTCTTTGATGTGTCATTATTTTCGCTCTTTCTCTTCTTTATTTTATTTCTCCCCTCTGTATTCTCTCCATTTCTCTATTTTTCTATCTCTTTGCCTCTCTTTCTCTTTGTTTCTCTCTTTCTCTTTCTCTCTGTCTTTCTCTTTGTTTCTCGCTCTTTTTCTCTCCCTTTGCCTCTATTTTTCTTTGTTCCTCTCTCTTTGTCTCTCTCTCTTTGTTTCTCTTTCTCTCTTTTTGCCTCTCTGTGTCTCTCTTTGCCTCTCGTTTTCTTTGTTTCTCTCTCTCTCTTTGCCTCTCTTTGTCTATCTTCCTTCGTCTCTCTTTGTCTCTCTTTCTTACTTTCTCCTTTTTGTATTGTTTTTCACTTTTTCGTTTTCAGCTTTATGTTCAACTTTGTGTTCTTATCGTCCTCATTTTTTTTCATTCCCGAAACGTTTTTCTGTCTATATTAACTTGGCATCCTATTTTACGTATGTCTTCTCTTGCTATATATTTGTTTTTGCAAGGGTTGAGACGTTCTCGTCTTTTGTCGTTTTACATCCTTTGGAGCCATTCTCCTTTTCGTCGTAATGAGGTCTCTTGACAGTATCTTCTCAGCCCCAGTCGAATGCTGAGAGTGAAAACAAAAATGGAAATCCTAGGGTGAAATCGTTTTAAGAGGTAAAAATATAACTGTATAAAAAATGGGATTTCGTTGTCAAATAAAAGAACAGCAGCAATAATGCACATGCATAATACAGATAGCTATATGCATAAAAGACTTCCCGTTTGAAGAGTGACGGAAAGAATAAATTTGCATTCTAATTTTTCGCTTGGAGACTAATGAGTGGGCAAATGTTTTGCTTTCATTTGTATATTTTTTTCTTGAGAGGAGTCATTCTCCGCCATTTGGGACAAAAAGATGGCAAGTCCGTAAAAAATGGTATACTAATTAATAGATTGCAGCCAATCTAAACATTTTCTCTTTGCAGACTTTTTCCAACCCAAGACCAAATTTTTCTGAGGCTCTTAAAAGACTAGTGGAATATCAATACTAGCTACAGCAATAACAGTGTTGCTGACACCGATTTATTTTTGTCCTTTTCCATAATTTGTATTTTTTGCCCACTGTACCTACCGGGAAAATATGTGGACCAAATTCTACGGCAGGTGCTTTTTCAGGAATACAGCGTGGATAAACATGCAAAAAGATTATAAATAGTATATTTTTACACATTTTGCATAGATTTTTTGTAGAGACATTACACCGTGTTTGACACCGATTGGGGACAAAGGCTTTTAACCCCAAACAAAGATGACTAAGAACAAATAAATATCAGCAAAAAATACAGGACGAATCCAAATCGAGAGTTGCATAGTCCTGGATATCGAAAAGCAAAATAACTAAGATAGGACGCCAGAAAAAACAGCAAAAAGCACACAGCTAGAGAGCAAGAAGTAGGAAAACGAGAAATGGATGTGAAAGCAAGAGAATATAGATAGCGTAAACGAGTGAAATAAACGGAAAAAGCGATCAACGTGAATGAATATAACAACGAAAGTGCAGAAAGCGAGAGAAACGAAGGAAGGAAGAGAAATTAAGATATGTTAATCGTCGAAGAAAAATAAAAAAGAAACTAAAATAAACAAACGGCAAAAGCAACGAACTAGACAGATCATTCAGTTTAACAACGGAGATTGCAATCAAGAAAAAATTAAATCACAGAGGAAACTTAGATTGAAAAATACGCGCAGAGATAACTAAAGCTGCGGGCAAAGGCAGCAATTAGAATTAGCGGGAGAAATTGACAAAATAGTAATATAGGCAGAAAGCAAGAATACAGAAATAAATGGAGAATTCTAACGCAAGAATATAAAAATAAAGGAAAAGAGCAAGAATACGGAAATAAAAGGAGAAAGCCAGAATACAGAATAAAAGGGAGAAAGTACGAATGCAGAAATAAAAGGAGAAATCGAGAATACAGAAGTTAAAGGAGAACGCCAGAATACAGAATTAAAAGGAGAAAGTTCGAATACAGGGATAAAAAGAGAAAGCCAGAGTACAGAAATAAATGGAAAAAGCCAGAATACACAAATAAAAGGAGAAAGCCAGAATACAGAAATAAATGGAGAAAGCACGAATATAGAAATAAAAGGAGAAAGCTGGATGTAGAAATAAAACTACAAAGCAATAATACAGAAATAAACGGAGCAATCAAGAATTCAAAAATGAAATGAGAAAGCAATAATTCAGAAATAGTGACAAAAGACAGCCAGAAAATTAAACGGAGAAACATAAAAATGGGAATTGGGGGAGAAAGCAGGAAAATGAAATCGAAGAGGGAGAAAGCGAGAAAATAGACATCGAAAAAAGAGGAGAAAAAAAGATATAGGAAGAAGGCAAAAATATAAAGGAGAGAGAGAAACAAGAAAGCAAGCGAAAGAGAAAAATCAAGAGAATGGGGGAAAGCAAAAAAGTCTGAGGTGAGGTTTGAGTGATAAGAAAAGAGACCGATGTCAAAGCATACGAGGGATAGAAAAGAGGGAAATATTGGCAAAGATCTTACCCATTCATGACGATGGGCTCAAGAGGGAGGATTGCGAAAGCTCAAGGAGGAAAAGTGTTGTTGGGGTAAAGAGGAAAAGTGCCCTCGGGTTCAACTACACTATATCTATAAGATCTATAAACCCCTAATACCTACGTGGATATGTAATGCCTTTTAAAGTTCCGTCTCCTCTTCATCTCACTACTCTTCTTCTTTTTACGACTATAGTATACCCTATTGTTAAAGCAATGGAGAAAGTGGCATTGTGGACGTCTTCAAGTCTCCAGGGAACAGATGCAAAAGGCGAGGGGAAATAGTGGAGAGAGAGAGAGAGAGAAGAAGAAAAAGAGATGCACTTCACCGCACCGAGTAAAAGTAAGGAGGATGCTAAAATTTTATTTTACCATTGCAATATTGTGCACGACAAGCAACCGGGGAATGGTTGAAAAGGCGGGAGGAAGATGCCAGGATGTAGGTGGAAGGAGTTCACTTTTATACCTGCAATAGACATGGCTTCATATTTTTCCCGGAATTCTTAAGAAGCGCGGGAAGGCTCAGATGGACAAGTAGATATTATTAGTGGGGGAATTGGAATATTTTAACACAGAGTCCAATAATTAAGAGTATTATTATTTCCTTCTACAATTTGTCCTTTCTCATTTTGTATAATTCAGTTTCTTCTGTCATTTTTCTCCCCTCTTATATTCCTTATTTGGGTCTCATTTACTTTTATTTTTCTCGGTTTTTATTTTCTTTATTTTGGTTTCTTTTACTTTTATTTTTCTCGGTTTTTATTTTCTTTATTTTGGTTTCTTTTACTTTTGTTTTTCTCGGTTTTTAGTTTCTTTCTTTTAATCTCATTTGCTTTCATTTATTCCTCCTCTTTTTGCTTTAATTTTTTCTTGTCTATTTGCTTTCATTTTTTCTCTTATATTTGCTTTCATTTTTCGCTCTTCTTTTTGCTTAAAGTTTTTATCTTATATTTGCTTTCATTTCTTGCTCTTCGTTTTGCTTTCATTTGTTCTCCTACATTTGTTTTCATTTTTTCTCTTCTTTTTGCTTGCATTTTTCTCTTCTATTTGGTTTCGTTTCTTCCTCTTCTTTTTGCTTGCATTTTTTTTCTATTGGGTTTCATTTTTCGCTCCTCTTTTTGTTTTGATTCGGGTCTAATTTGCTTTCATTTTTCGCTCTTCCTTTTGATATCATTTTGGTTTCATTTACTACAATGTTTACTCTTTTTTTCTCCCTTCTTTTTGCTTCGGTTTTAGTCTGGTTTACATCCATTTTTCTCTCCTATTAGTTTTTTTTGTTCTTATTTTTGTTTTGTTAATATTTATAATTTTGTCTATACCTTCATTGGTTCTACAATTTGTCTATTTCTCACTCTTTTCACCAATCCTATTCATTTGTACGTAAATTATCTCGCTTGTCTCTCTCTCTCTTTATTTTCCAGTTTCTCCCATTTTGTACTGATTTTTCTTACCACCTTTACTGCCGTTCATAATTTGTCAGTTTTTCTTCTCCTCCCACGGTTTAAATGGCTTCGATTTTATTTATATTATTTCCTCGTTTTGACCATTTTCTTCCCTTTTACGTGTACAGTTTTTCAGCATGCAAGCATGAGCCGCACATAAATCAGACAATTCAAAATAATGATGATTAGCCAGTTTTTAAGCCTTACACAAATGGTACAGGTCATTTAAGGATAAGATTTCTTTGGCCATAAAAACATCACTTGAACTTTGTAATGCAAGAACCCAATTGAACTAATCCAATTACTTCTTTTCCCTTGATCCTTCAATTTAACCCTGAGCGGCAAAAAAAAATAAAGATTTCAACAAATAAAAAATTCAGTTCCATTAAAGCTAGATAAGTGTAGAAAAAATTCATGAATTAGGTTCATCGAAAAGATTTCATTGAAGAACTTTCCCCTTCCCCTTATCACTGACAAATACCAAAGGAAGAGATTGAACGGTGGGGGAGGTTGGGAAAAAAATCACATTTCTTCCCTCTTCTCTATACTATATCTTAGGACACACACACTCACATACAAACTTAATATTAATGATGATGGGATGGATGTGTCAGCCATAATATCATTACATGCGAGCGAGCCGTGTCTGCTGTCTATATGGTTATGAACATGAAGGCACTTGAGACGGCCCCCAATTCCCCGACAATTCATGGATGATGTTCTTCTGGGGGAATCCAATATATATAGCTACGTACCTATACTGGTACCTATATATTTGGAAAGAAAGAGCAGATCAAATATAGAAGAGACCCGGACCAGATATTGAGAGGGGAGAAATACGAGTTAAGGAAGCATACCTGAAAAGCTGAAAAAAGAAAGCATGTGGTTGAAGTCCAGACGTCGCAAGATAGAGGAAAAATTTACCGCGAATAAACCACAGGGACATCCTCGAGTGCGAGAGAGAGACAAAGAGGGAGAAAGGGAAAACGAGAGAGAGAGCACAGGACAATGAAAGAAGTCCCCAAAGAAACTGAGAAAAATTGTAAGATACGAGAGGAAGAAGAAAAATGGAAAGTCGACAAGAGACGTAGTGGGAGAAATACAAAGAGAGAAAACGGAAAGTAAGTAAAAAAAAAAATCGAATGCAAGGCAACAGCTTTGGACAAGAGATTAATTCACCAAGAGGACAGGCTAGGTTGCTCGGGAGAGATGGAAATACAAAGAAAAAATTGAAAGAAAGGGAAATAGAGACAAAACGAAGGAATGAAGAGAAAAAAGGAAAGGAGAAAAGCAAAAGGGAGGCGAAGAAGAAAAAGAGAAAAGTGGAGAAAACCGAAAGGAGAGAAGACGGAAAAGAAAATTAGAGGAGAAAAAGAGAATCAGAGAGGACAAACAGGGAAAAAGCGGAATCAGGCAAAACAAGGGCAAAGAGAAAAAACGAAAGTGAAAGGATCTAAGACGTGGGGAGAAAGAAAACGAAGAGCAAAGAGCAAAAGGCGAGGAGAAACAAAGAGAAGAAATGCAGAGAAAAAAGAAAAGAAAACGAGCGGAAGAAAGGAATAAAACGAAAAGACATGAAAAAAATAAAAAGTATAGACAAATGAAACGTGAAAAAAGAGGACCAAGAATAGAACTAATTGTAAGGACGAAAATAGAGAAAATCAAAGGAAATATGTAAATGTGAGACAAACAAACCCCTACGAAAAAAGAAATGAAAACGAGTATAAGGAATAAAGAAGAGAAACACCAAGCGATTTCGGTGGAAAGTAGCAGAAGCAAAAGGTAGCAGCAAAAGCTACATGAAACATGATGAAAAAGAAAGATGTAGAGAGACCCCCAAAAGAAAGTCAGGGAGTCAACCCGGAAGAGAAAGGCGGAAGATCTGCTAAAGCTGCTGAGGGAAGCGAAAGGGAAAAAAGAAATAGAAAAATAAGCTATCGTTCATTCTTTTGATTTGCTTGAAGAGTGGTCGGAGTAGCATTTTTGTGGATGCTTTTGATAGTAGCCGCCGTCTAAATGGGAAAAGAGCGATGAGCCAAAAAGGATGACGAGTGGGACGGAGCCGGTGAGGAAAAAACCTAATGAAGCATTTGGACTCGTGAGATAAGTCCCCCCTTCCTTCCTTCCTTTTTTATTCTTCTTCGTCTTCTTCATCTTCTAC
>JAQGBT010001742.1:0-29146 GCA_034698585.1 Disparrhopalites patrizii | reverse complement strand
CCGACTAAAATTTCCGACTAAAATTCTTGGCTAAAATTCCTCACTAAAATTTCTGATTAAAATCTCAGCATAGTACATAAATATTGTTAATTACTCAGTCTTTAACACATATCTGTCGTGCAATCGCACGCATTGATAAATAATTCAATGTGAAAATGGCAATTAAATCTCTTATTATTTATTCCGACAAATCTCCCAGGGAAACTCAAAGTCTTCCATGAAATCCTTAAAGCATCTAGCAACATTGCTGTTGAAATCAGTAGAGATTCATCAAAACTAAGACTGAAAAAGGATTGCTCTGTTTTCTATGCACGTAATGAGGAGGATTCCACGATTTCCTTTCTCAGTTCCTTGCACATACTTCGTATGGAAAATGTAAACTTCCCCTCGGAAATAACTGGTTAGTGAGTGGGGAAACTGGAAAGGGCAAAGCCCAGAATATACACTGTACCTTTCCCCGCATCTCCAATCCTCCTTTGAATGCCCCCAAAAAACTCCTATTGCTCTACTTTCCCAGGAAACTCATGACGTACATTTGCTACAGAGCGTGTGGATATTGAAAAAGCCATCGCTTCCGCCCTTTCCACTTTCTTCTACGTACAACATTCCCAACCAAATTCTCTTGCGTCTGTGTGCACAATCAACTGTGGATCTACCCGGAGCAAAAAAAAAAGGAAGAAGAAGAAGAAGGCCGAGGGAGGATCATATCATTTGAGCTGATGTAAAATGCAATGTAAATAACAACAACATCAAGTGGTACAGAGATTTGCGTGTTTTCCGGAGATTATAGCCTACTGTCGTCCCCAGAGGTAATAACTACTTTAGTCAAGAAAAACAATACATACACCAGCTGGGAAAATAAAGGGGGGAAATGAGAGATAGAGGGAGGAGAAGGGGGAAATAAGGGGGAGGATCACACAATGTTAGCAAAACCGGATAAAGAGAGGAAGAGGCGGATCGGAAGGCCTGGGCTGGATCTTCAGAGTGTGTCCCAGTGGGAAGTCGGGGGCAAGTCGAGAGAAGGAAAAAGAAAGAGGAAGTAAGTAGAAACTTTTGGTTGAAGGAACCACACAAAGACCTTGTTTGAGCTTCAGATTAGCAAACTGATTACACAAGTAGGGAAACATACGAAGATAGGAGCAAAGATGGGAGGATAGGACCAAATATGGAGACAATAGCATGACGCTATCAAGTAATTCAAGGAGAAGCAGAGGACGAGAAAGAGAGAAAGGGAGAGAGAGAGAAAGGGAGAGAGACAGGGAGAGAGAGAGAGAGTGAAAGCTAAATATGAAAGACACTAAAAGATATGACTCAACCAGACGGTTTTCTTCTTTGCAAAACCAAAAGTTTCAGACCACTAAAAAATGGTGCTAAAAGCAAGAATGGGAGCAAGATAAGGAGAAATAGCCACAAATAAAGGTCACAATTGTCGTAAGATTATCCAGAGAAGATAACAAAATCCAAACAGAAGCCTTAAATGGGAGGAATATTCCTGAATGAGGCAGAACAGGGATGAAGATGTGGGAAGACAGACCTTGGAAGGTAAATTAAAGTAGTACTGCCAATAATGGAGGGCTACTAGAGAAGCGTAGCAAGGAAGAAATTACTGGAGAAACACAGATAGAACTCCAAAATACAGAAAATACCAAAAGAATTCCTAAATATTCCACAAAAAGGCACAAATCCGCGGAGTTCAAGAAAAATTTAAGGGAACGATGGGAAAAAAATAGACTAAATAAATCCGAACAAATACGGGGAAGTTCCCAAAATTATGGGCTCAAATTTTCTTTGGAGAACGAAAAGCAATTAAAATAGCTAGAAATCGTGAAATCGTGCTTGCAAAATTCAATTTCGAATTAAAGTTAATACTTTTAGTACTGTCACGCTACAAAGCCGTAAGAACAGATATCTCTTAACGCACTATAACGTCCCATAAGAAATAAAAATAGTGAAAATCCTCTATTTCTTTCTTGCAAAGCTTACTTGTAATTACATTAACCAATTGTAATACCATTAATCTCGAATTGTGTATTTTAGTGATTGCTTTCATCCTCGTATTCCCTTTTAATTCCGTCGGAATTTGGTCTTAGTAGTTCTCCTTTTATCCCTTTGTATTTGTTTGTTCAGTGAAGGTAGAACTAATTCACAGTCTATTCTAGTCCTCTTTTTTGTATTCAAGCCCTGTATTCCTTCCTTCCCCTGTCGTATGTATGTACGTCTTTGGTCATTCCTTTCTCCTCTCATTCCTTGTCTTGTCCCTACTTTCTCTCCAAACATTCACTTTTATTTGCTCTACCTAACTTTGCTCTCCTTGTCACAACTTATTTATGTCTGTACCTCACCCTCCTTTCCCGTCCCCCTAAAAAAACTGTGTATGTATTAGTATGTAATAAACATACATATTGACATGTACGAATATGCAATGCAACAGTACAACAATACATAAAAAATATATCAACGAACATCTATTAAAACGAAACATATCCATATAAACGAACACATAATACATACAACCATAAATATGCATATGAACGAACAGATAATACATACAACAATACATATCCATATAAACGAACAGATAATATAACAATACATAAGGATATGTACGACCATATGATGCAACACATATTGAAAAGTACGGTGATATCCCCGCACATTTGGGCTGGCCTATTTTTTTATTAGTTGCATTACCGAAATGTTCGTCATGATAGTCGTGTCTTTTGGCAGGCATCATTGTGATGTCAGTCGTAAATAAATGTTTACCTTCCGTCTTGCTCCATTGTCACATTTACTATGTTTCTTATAATAAAAGAGGGGGAACTTCCATGCATGTAAGTAAGAGAAAGTCACCCCAAAAAAAAGTCAGAGACGATCTATAAAAAAAATTTCTCCCATGAAAAAAAGGCCCAAAGGGGGTGGAGTGAGGAAAAGTGAAAGTAAAGTGCAAGTACAGGAAAGAATAGAAAAAAGCGGAGAAGAAAATAGAGAGAAAGATTCAATTCGTGTACCTTGGCTGAGGTAAGGAGCATCATCGTTGAGCGTTCCAAGACATGTCGTGCGGCTTCAATTTGAGCCCTACGGCGCTCATCCTTGACATCTGCCAATCGGTCACCGGTGAGCTGAGCCAACTCCACCATCTCGATCCCAAATTGGCTGAAAGCTTTCACGAATTCCGTGAAATTTGTCACTGCCTCCAGTCTTGTTAATGTGTTCACAATCTGTCAAAATACAAAACTCTTTTTTTCTTCTCTTCTTCCTAATATCTATATATACCCTAAGTGTTGGTGGCTGTCAATAGGATCGTATAAGATTTAAAAGGTTTTACGTATACAAAAAAATTTGATAATCTCCCATTTTACATTGAACTCCGGTTACAGCAGAAAACTTTTTTCTTCCACTTTCTCCCAGACTTACCCCTATGACGTACTGTCACCAAGGGCTTACTTCCGAAAAAAAAAATGTTTCTATTTGTCATATTTATGAAGATAAATAGGAAGGGGAGGGTTGGAAGAGGAAATACGAGGGGATGGCGGAGGGGGGCAAATGACATCACTCCCAGCATTTCTTGTCATTAGCAGACAGCAATTGATTATTGAGGGAGGAGCTCGGGGAGATCACAAGAATCGTTCCAAAGGGAATCACATCATGTGGTTGATGAGCAATCGAGTTGGGATAATGTAAGGTTGTGGGAAAGTGGGACGGGATAAAGGAGAATCATCAAATGGAGAAAGAGAGAGAGAGACTCACTTTATCCTTATCCAAGAGAAGTTGCTTCACAACGACGGTGTCCACTAGTAAAAGAACCCTGGTGACGGCTGCCAGAAGACATCGGGATGCCCGGACCATGTCCACCTTGTTGGACACTGATCTTGACGACGACGTATTCCCTGATTCCAAAGCCTCGCAATGGGCGTAGTCACAAAGCTTCTCAATTGTTGAGCCTGTTCGAGATCCATTCAAAACATTTTGGTATGATTAGTGTGCTTTCAATGCGTAGAAATCGCTGAAAAATCAGCATTTCTAAGCGAAGGTTAGCCTATCTTAAGAACCTAACATGGGTACACATATCGTGGATGAAGAAACGAATGTGATCATCTCCCACCAGCGTGAATTCACAAATGGGCCATCTACATTTCCCTTAATGATCATCGCCATTTATAATTGATCATCGCCATTTTTCCTGAACACACATTGAAACAGCATAGGATTTGATCGTTTTGTGCATTAATGAAATAGGCAAATGATCACTGTACTTGAATAAAAGCTCATTGGAGACGATCCTATTTGGCATGTAGGTTGGTTAACCCCAAATATGAATGCTTATTCATCTCCTAATCGAATTCATGTCTCCCAATTATTTTGCCTTCAGTCAATATTTACTGTAAATAATACCGTCCTAATGCCTTTTGGGTGCAAATGTTGTTATTCTCATATCAAAACAAGCAATCTCAACATGGGTTGTTCAATTATTTATTAAATAATCAATAATAATTGTATGTGGTTGGTGAATTCCGTATTAGCCATTAATAAATTGCTTATTGGCCTTCTCATGATTTTCCATGACCCTTCATCTTACCCTTGCCAAATAAAGAAGTTTTTTGTTTTTATCTCTTAATATTAATAATTGATCAGTGACTCATTTATGGTTGATTTAATTTAAAAGTACTTGCAGAGGCTTGCTCCAATAGAAGGTTTTGTCTTGGTTTGGCTACTCCGAATTGCCTCTAACAATATAACAAACTTAAGCCAAATGTTCGTACTTTTGAAAAGTGAAATTATTCCACGGATTTTTGGGAGTATTAAAAATGAAAAACATGCTTTCGTAATAATAATTAGCTCCTGCAAACGTTTTTTCTTCTGTCTGTAAAATTAGTTTTTCTGAACTTAATCGTGTTTGTGTTTGTAACTTTCACACGCTTAGCATTGAATCCAAACCCCTGAAGCTCCTGAGCCAATTTACACACAGATTTTGATTCAGCTCCACTTCATTCCCCGAATTAAATTCTTCTAGCCAAAAGACATAAAAATAAATCAGCTTAATTAATTAAATCAAATCCCCACTTTCGTGAAAGAACGAATTAGCACTAAGGTTATTTGGTGGGGATTGGAGTTTATCTGGTGGGGACTTTTGCTTTATTCCATTACCAGAAAATGGAGAGTACGTATTTATAATGGAGTGTTCTACTATCAAAACAACAAATGGTCTATCAAAAATAATTCTTACTGACAGTGGACTATATCCAGGCATTTTTCAAATATTTTTTTCAAGCTGACGAAAGACTTGCGTGCGTGTGGTATTGACAAAGAAAAACCACATAGACATAAATTCCAGACAAAAGAAATCCCCTCGTTTCTTAGCCGAAAAAAATTGGTACATTTTTATTTCTGTCCCTCGAAAACAGTGAGAAAAGACCAATTTTGTCGGAGGGACTATGGTGTGGCCAGCAAAAGAGTAGCAAAAAAATCATAGGCCTCTTTTCTATACACCAAGAAAATTATTATTTTATTCCCCATTTCTCCGTCCATTGCTCAAGCTATTATTTCTCTCATGAATACTTTTCTCCATCCTCAAAAAAGAGTACTCACTCCATCAAAAAAAAAGTAGGGAAGTTTATTTCACATATCCCGGGGAATTTATTACCGGAGCTGTAGATCATAATTACTAAAAAAAGAGAAAGCAACTTTGGGGGAGTCTAGAAAAATCGAGTTCCCATTCACTGGCAGTACTTTTTCTTTTTACGGGTGGAACGAAACAAGTTGTCAAATGAGAAGACAAGGACAGTCCGTGGAACAATGAAGATGTGAGTCATTTGACAAAAAAGTTGATGATGAGAATGATGATGATGGTGATGTTGGGAAGGAAGCATAGTAGACGGCAAGGAAAAGAGGAGAACAAGTTTTTTTTTGAACACAAACTTTATTATCGAATAACTTCTGCAATGAGCCAACTAACCACTCAAAGTACTTTTGTGTCTCTCCGTCTCTCTCTTTCTCTCTCTCTCTGTCTCTCTTGCTCCACATCTCGTTTTGTCACCAGATTGCCATTCTCAATCCCCATCGCACTTTCTTTCTCTGTCTTTCTCCCTCTCGCTCCCCTTTTGTCTGCCCTTTCTTATCCTTCCCAGGAAAAAAAGGATAAAAGCTGGTAGTAAAGTTGTAATAAAAAACATTTTGTTGCATACATATGCATCCATATACTTTTAAGATACAGTCAGATCCAAGAGACCAGACACAATTCCTACGGCTTCGTAATGCCCCTCTCTCTCTAAAAAAAAGACTCTCGAAAAGTAGACGACATCATCTTGAAGCCCATGAAATTGTTTAAACGCTTTTCGCCAACGACAATATGTACGTAAAAGTTGATATGTACACTCATGTACCAAAATGGGGAACAAGGAGTCCACCAAGATTACAATGTACTTATGTGTATTGTATACACATATGCACGTATTTTTGTAGGTACACTTTTTTTTTGGTTCATTATTTTCATTACGATGTATTAAAACTATAAACAAGTTGTGTGGGAACTAAAGAATGTGGAGGAAAGTAAATGAAAGCTGGGAATGTGTCCAAGTACAACAAAAAAAGGAAAATAGTTCGGCGGTACTTGCGAATGCGTATGTACCTGTTCACATGGTGAAAGAGTGGGAAATGTTATCTTAATCTTTTTTTTTTGACTATATACTAATATATTTAGCCTTTATTCTTACTAGAGTTCTCTGGTCCATTACAATGTCATCTATGTAATGTTTATTTTTTCAAGTCAGATCAAATTGGTTTATAGAAGGAAATATTTGGGGAATTTGAATGTTTTGAGCCATCGGCTTTCCCCGAAATCTCCTCCAACTTTCCCCTCCAGATTTATTGAGTCGAGCCATGATTTTAAATTGGTAAATCCTTTTATGGCTGTTGTATACTTTCCTTTTTTTTCAAAGGGGAAACTGGATATATGTATATAATAGTAAAATACGGGTTTCATCTATACAAATATTTTATGGGTATTGTATAGCATCATTTTTTGGTTTTCATAAACTTTCTTCTTCATCATGATATACGCTGTGCCATTGCCTGGACGTCCGTTGGAGAAAAAAATGTTAACTTCTTACAAACCATTTTGTTTTTGTGTTCAGCTCTACTTCAAGGTCAAGGATTTCCGGGCTTTTCCCCCGGAGAATTACAAGGGAGTCTTCCGGCTAGCAATTCATGTCCTCTTTTATGAGCCCATCCTTTCCACTGATCTCTTTTTGGCTAGGATTCTAATTCTAACATTGCCAGTCCCTTCCTTTTTACGATTATTTGTGTAGTATAAAAGTTTCAACCTTTTTTTTTTTGAGAGAGAAAAAAAAACATTTTCTCTAGACGTCATCCCGATTTATGGGAAGATTTTTAGTAATTTTTTTTCGAACGTATGAAGGAGGATGTTTTTATAATGTATTAGCTACCTCATAATCAGATTTCTACAATCCCCTCATACTTTAGCTTTTGCAGAATGGAACCAGGTCGTGGAATGGACGAGCATTGCTTTTTTTTTCTGGTCCCAGCTTTATCTTCTTAATGATGACCAAGCCGTAACTTCCCCCATTCTTTATGAGGAGAAGGACAGTTTGTTTTCTGATGAGCAACTTTCCTCCTGCTTTCAAATGAACAACTGCACAATGGTTCCTTCCAGGAAAAAACTTTTTCTTCTGACAGTGTATGGATAACTTTTTTTTCCTGGAGGATGGGTAACCTAACGGCTTTTGAGAACATAACTTTTATCATGTTTACTTCTCCTCCTCTGTTTCTACTGCGAACACTCCCGAATGTCTCCCACTGTGATTGCTTATGAATATCTATCATTGCCATTGCTCATGACCAACTTTCTCCATGATTGCTCAACTTTCACCTTCCTCCATTATACAAAACATCAAAGGTATAAAAGCGGCTATAGTCACTCCTATACCAAATGTCCTTGTCATCGGAACTTCACATTTTGCTTTTGTGTCCAGAAAAAAAAAGAAGAAGAAGGTTCAAATGAAGCAATTTGTCATGGAAAGAGTTACATTTTCGGACCAGGACATGTGCTACATTAACAAGGCTGATGATGGTCCTTTTTTTGCCCGGGGCAGAGGGAACCAGCCCAGTGGGTTCCCACCGGGACAAAAAAAAGGGTGTCTCAACGGCAGAGAAAAATATTTTCTCCCTTCCATTAAGCACCTTGAAAGTCTCCTTTTTTTCTTGAGTCGTTCAAAATGTCCCGTTTTTCTTATTTTCTCCTTGCGTCCATATGGACGCTTGGGTGTAGCACAGTGCACATTGAGCGTATGAAATCATTAGCTGGAGAAAAAAAAATATATTGATACTCCTTGCCTCCTGACTTTACCAGGATCATTTCTTTCAGTCGTCCCAATCTCCCTCCTACGTTTATCATCTCCCGGCTCTCTCCATCCCACTCCGTTGCTCAGCCTCTTCTCCGTTGATATGGGAAATCCTCCCTCTCATCCTTTCTCCCTCCCATCATAATCTCTCTCTTGCTGTCTCTCTTCACCCAGTTTTTGTATAAACCCTTGACTTCTCAATCGTTTCCCTTCCTCAACATTTTTTTCCTTTCCTCCACACATGACAACCAGAGAGGCTCCTTTTTACTTTGGCTTGACTCTCCCTTTTCTTCCACATTGTTGTGCTAGCTAACCCCCTCAATGGAGCCTCCCTTGCCAACGGATGTAAAGGAGATGAAATCTCTAGGAGTCCATACATATGCCGTTATTCCCATGCTCTGGCAATACTTTTTTTTTCAAATGCCCGCGAAGAAAAGAAGAACCGGGAGAAAAAAAGACCTTTTTCTCTCTGTACAATACACATGCATGTAGTATCCTTACTAGTCTATTCACGTAAAAGAAGGAGAGTTTAGTGATTGGAAGGTAGTTGGAGGGGAAGCGGAATTTTTCAGGGTATAATTTTTGTTGAAGGGTTCCAAGACGTGCAATTGACATGATGATGGAAATCCAGAAAAAAAAAGATAAAAAAAATAGTAGATGTTAGGACAACATTTTTCTTGAGATGAAGTCGGAGAAAGTTCATATTATGCTTTAGAAAGAAAAAGATATACAAGAAAATATTTGCTACCACCATCCTAACAGGTAATGTGCAGGGAATGATGCTTTCTATACGCATGTATATATATATGTATATATATTTTTGTCTATATACACATTCACAATATGTGGAGGAACCATACTCACCCGCCAAACGTGCTTCTTGACAAGCGGCGTACATCTGAGGTCGAATTTCATCGCTGCTATCAGCAATGGCTTCACCGACAGTTACAAATCTATCCACCGCCACATTTACTGATTGGCCTACTCTTGAAATAGCTCTGGAAGTTCTTTCCGAACACGCAGGTACGTCCTTCGTAGGCACCATCGTTGTGATCTGCTCCCCCAAAAAATATCCCAAACCACAAACATTCACATTAATTCACTTCATAAACCATCACATAAAAAAAAGGAGAATCAAACGGGTGTAAACGTCTTTGAAAGAGATGAACATGTTTTTTAAATGAGCTTTTGCAAGCATTTATCACACCATCAAATAGTGGTAGAAGCCAAGAAAATAGCAAAAATGGAAAGGATCAAAGTCCAAAAATGCATAGTACAATCAACTTCAGAGAAAGGAAAAAACTCAAGAAAAAATTTAAATCGCATATGACATAAGGGTAACCAGAACAATGTAACGAAAAGAAGGTTGGCAGACAGCAAAGAAGCATTGAGCTAATGTGCGATATTTGAAAGGGTTATCCAGAATAAAAATCTACACGGACAAACACACCCAAAAAATGGATATGCAAGACAAACAACGTCATACTTGGTATCATAAAGTCAATTTGCATGGAGCGAAAAATTTGACCCAAAACCTAGCAATAAGTCAAGATACGGCCAAAACAACATAAAGAAGACGCTGGAGTGAGATAGAAAGAAGGTAGTACGGCAGACTTGTTAAATAAAAGCCAGTGTGTGACGTAAGTGAAAGTGCAAAAGGGGGAAATTGAGAGAAAATGCGAAGGAGGTAAAAGGATTATTTTGCCATGTTCCGGCTTTAAACAGGGCCGGAGAAGCCTTCGAAAAAAAAAAGGTAGTAGCTGAAAAAAAATCTTTAAGTGTGTTAATGAAAAAAGAAATCTTGACGAGGGAAGAAGAGATAAAAATGGCGGAATAGAAAAGCACTCGAAAAAGGGAATTCATCCACACACACACCCAAAAAAAAGGAAAATAGCGGGTGAAAGAGTTCTTTCCCCAAATATCACCCCATACATTGTCACATACAGACGTAGTTAGCACAGCATAAAAAGTAATGCCTTGAGTAAATACAGAGAAACACACCTTATAAATTTTATCTTTCTCTCTCTCTCTCCCTTTTTTATGAACGTTTCCCCTGAATGGATACATGTTGTACTCACATACCTTAACCACCACGGACTCCCTCCAGTACCTCCAATGCCAGTCATTATTACGTTACGTTACTCACAGACCTTTTCAGGGGACCATCTATAATTCATGGGAAATGAAATCAACTTTTTTTTCTCCTTGCTTTCTTCCCTCCCTCCCTCTGACCCTCAATCCGTGATTTACTTTCTTCACACACACACATATACACACACCCACTAAAACCCACAAGAGAAGGCTGTCGGTTCTTCTCATTATAACTTATGCATTCTTTCCTCGTCCTCCCATTTTCTTATACTACGATTCCACAATGCCCAGAAAATAGACCGCTTCAATCCCATCTTTTTTTTCTGGCTTTCTACACTCCACGCTTTATCTTCCTTATTTTTCTGTCAATCATCTGTCTCCTTCGTCTGACTGTCTTCTTCTTCTTCTCTTTCATTCTCTCTCTATTCTCTCTTTCTTCCTCTCTCCTTGTCTCCTTCTCGCACTCGTAACACTTGGAGGAGGTTACCACAAAGTACCAGCTAGAGTTCATGCACGCTAAAAGTATGGAGGACATCCTTCCAGAAAGCAGACTATAGAAAATCCTTATATTACCCCTTTCGCCCCTGAACCATACCTAAAGTAAGAGTGCACACTTTAAATTTGGTCTCCAAAAAAAACAGCATTAAAATACCCCATAATTTTCCCATGCCTTGTCTTCTCCAAATTTATGACGGACAATTCAAAATATGACCCAAGGCTACCACGACCCTTTTGATCTCCTTTAAAAAATCCCCCTAGATGGGAAGAAAAGGGAAAGAACAGAAATCTCCGTAATTTTTGGTTCCTCATTTACATGCCGTGGAGGAATGGCGAGAGGAAGAGAGAGATATCGCTGGACTATTAGAGAGAAAAGGAGACAGGGGAGTTGGATTGGATAGGAGAAAGTGAGTTATAGGGAGGGAGATGGAGAAAAAAATGTCGGGGAAAGTTCAAGTCTAGCAATTAGCAAGTCTATCGGATTTCCAACACAAACCACTCTACTTGATGAGTCACCGGGGAGCGTTCCCTCAAGTACCCGTACAAATGCTATTTGTTATATAAATGGTCTGGAGAGACCCTGTAGAAACAGCCCTGGAATGCTTCTTCCTTTGGTGACTCCAGCGATCTCTCACCTACTTTCACCTACATGCTTCCTAGTCCTTTTTATCATGACAAAAGGGGAAATTAAGCAGGGAATTTTTAATTTTTTTTCCACCTTTTATTTTTGTCCTCTTTTGGCAAAGGACCTATTCCCCGATGTAATAACTTTGGTAGGCAAGAATTGTATTTGTTTGCTCATGAGGATTTTCGCGTGTATTTTGACAATGCTCTACATTGTGTGTCCCAGGGAGTCCCCACACGGTTTGGATGTAAGTGCTTTTTGAGGTGATTAAATCGGATTAAAGACAAGTTAACGATGGTGGTTCTTCCCTTTTCCTATGTATACATATGATATTGACGTCGTACCTTGACGCCGTGTGTACCGTTTGTGTAAACAATGAAAGGAAGGACTTAGTCCCGAGGACAATGTTTTACTAGCAGATATAAAAAGAGACAGTCTGCACGCTATCCTCTCCACTTCCGTTGGGAGGTGTGACTTTAGCCATGGAAACGACGGGCATGATGGTGGTGGAAAAGGAGATGGTTGTCCGCCGTATCGGTCAGTTTATGACACCAAGAGTAATAACAAGGACTACACAGCTCACGATTTTCCACCACAAACACGGCCATGAGAAACCAAACACCTTATAGCAATGGGATGATACACAAAACCAGAGGAGGGAACCGGGGAACAGTACGGCCCCACGACTAATTCGCAAGAAAGGAACAGCCACGGGGTATTGCAGGTGAGAGGATACAAGAGAATCACAGGAGTAGAATTCAGGAGAAAACTTCTGGGATAAATACTAACATCTGGAGAGAAAATCCAGGATGTGTGGACTAAGGATCATTTTTCATGTATTGGCAAAATAGGAAGATGCAAAATGTGGCAGGATTCAAGAAAATAATTGAGAAAATAGAAAGAGAAAGTGAAGAAAAATCGAGAAAATAAGAGAAAAAGAGAAAGTGGAAGGGAAATGGAGAAAATAAGAGAAAGTGGATTGAAATGGAGAAAATAAGAGAAAGAAAGAGAAAGAGGATTGAAATGGAGAAAATAAAAGAAAGAAAGAGAAAATGGATTGAAATGGAGAAAATAAGAGACAAAGAGAGAAAGCGAGACAAATGAAGGCCGAGAAAGAAATCAGAGACGCTGAAAAATAAACAAAGGCAGAAAATTTGAGACAGAGGTGGGAGAAAATATATGGAGAAAGCAAGAAATAGAAACATAAACAAGAACGTTTGACTGCAAAAGAGAGACAAGTGGAGATTCAAAATGTAGGGAATTGAGGAGAGTAAAATCATAAAATCCATATCAAAAACGTGAAAGAAAGTGAGTCCGGGATATACATAAAGAAAGCGTGAACAAAAGAGAAACAGAGACAGAATAAAGGAGAAAGTGAGGCAGAATAAAATAGAAGATGGAGAAGAATAAGAGAGAAAGTGAAGCAGAGTAGATGAGAAAGTGGGCAGAACAAAATAGTAAGCAAGGATGAGTAGAAGAAAAAGAAGGCTACAGAACAAAACCAAAATAAAATAGAAAGCAAGATTGAGAAAGAAAAAAATGAGAAACCGTTAAAGGGAAAGTGTATCAAAGAGTCAAAAAGAGGGAGAAATTGAGACAGATATAGGCAAAAAATGAGGCGGAGTAAGTGATGAAGGCAAGTGAGCCAAGGAAAGAGAGAAAGTGAGACAATAAAAGAGAGAGAGAGAAAAGAATGGAGGTTCATAGAAAAAATTACGAGAATATAATAAACAGGAAATGAGCATTTGTATTCTCGCATTTCCACACAAAAAAACTCTCCCCGCACGCTCACGCACCCTGGAATAGAGTGAAAGCACGAAAAAAAGACGGGGGCCCACAAAAACCACAAGGGTCATGTGAATTACGTGTCTGGGACGAAAGGAGAGTATTTTACTATTAATAAAATGAACATATGACAAAAGGATCAAACAACCAGAATAGGTAACAAAGGGAAAGGCGGAAATGCTCTCCGAAAATCCATTTAGTAGAAAACGCGGTTTTCAAAAAGTCCTCTTCTCCCTTGGCACTCCACGAGTATGTGGATATTGGCATAAGAATGGGATTAAACTCTCGCTCTCATAACGACTCTACCGGGACTCCCGAGCTACATACGTAATGAACGTCTGCACTTCTCCAAATGAAACTGCTTCGGCTCCCTTTTTTTTCTCTATCACCATATATGACCACATATGTAAATAGGAGACAATGCATCTAGGAAGGGACTTGTGCTTGGTAGTGTATATTATTATTACTATTATCGCTATTTTTATCATTACGGCCTTTGCCGCCACTACTGGAACCTAATAATTAATATCCCCGGTTGGATAATACTCCCTCATTGTTTGCCAGCGGATTAAGTGACGCTAATACCTCAAGCTTTTACCGTCAAACGAGGAAACAAAATGGAGAATAGCAAGAGTGAAAGCACAGAGAGACAGAGAGAGAGAGAAAAAAAACTCTAATAACTTTCCCGCTTGTCTATCTTCTGTTTTCCCTTCCTCCTCCTCCTCATCCTCCAAAACCAAGCATTTTGAATTAAGGCCATAGACACAGAAATACATATGTGTAGCTCTTCCTAGCCTCTCCCAGTTGTCCTTCGCCCATGTGTGTCAATGGGGGCAAGAGGAAATCTATTTATGACCACATGTATCATCGTGTACTGGGATCAAAAGCTACACCAGACACGGGTTGAGAGAGGCAGAAAGAAAGAGAAAGCAATAGCGAGAAATAAAGAGAGACAAAGAGAGCGAAAGAGAAAGAGAAACAAAGGGAGAAAGAGTCAAAGTGAGACAAACACAGGAATAAAGAGAGCGAAAGAGAAAGAATGAGAGAAAGAGAGAAAGAGAGGATGACAGGAAGTGAGAGATGAAGACAGAGAAGGAGAGAGAAAGTGAGAGAGAGAAACGATACAGTTAGAGAAAGAAAAAGAGAAAGACAGATGAAGTGAGAGAGAAACAAAGGGATACAGAGAGAGGGAGAAAGTGAGAAAGAAACAAATGCATAAAGAGAGAGAAAGGAGAAAGAAAGAGAGAAAGTTAGAGAAACGATATAGAGAGAGAAATAAAGTGAGAAAGAAACAAATGGAAAAAGAGAGAAAGAGAAAGAAAGAGATAAAGTGAGAGCAACGTTATAGAGAGAGAAAGAAAGTGAGAAAGAAACAAATAGATAAACAGAAAGAAAGGCAGAGAGAAAGTGAGAGAGAAACATTGTAAAGAGAGAACGTGAGAGAGAAGCAAAGGAATAAAGAGAGAGAAAGAGAGAGATAGAGAGTCTCAAATATAAATTAGTTTGTGTACATACAAGGTCCGTATGCATGTGTGTAACTCTTCATTCTAATCATGTCCTCGGAGTCTCTTCCTTCGCACTTTCTCCTTACCCATCGCCTTCCTCAACATATGACGACCTTTTTGAGTCTTATCAAGAGTCCACACATTCTTGTTTTTTTACATCCTCCTTATCTCTGTTCTTTTCTCCTAAGAGGGTCAATTTTTTTCTTCATACACGTATTTAGTGGAAAATAGAGGATAAAAAGAGTGGTATAATAAAAAAAAAATTGGTGGTATAATAGCAGAGGAGGATAGGATTTAGACAGTGTTGAACAAACTCACTGCAGCAAAAGGTTACACAAACCATTCATCCGGATTATTTGTCCCACCAATCAATAATATAAAGTGGTGGCGGCATGTTCCACATGTTTTCTCATCCTTTCGGTCCCACTCTGTTTCTCTCTCTTTCTCTTCTCCGAAAGATTCTCTCTCTCTTTCTCTGCGTCCTTTTCTCTCTCTCTCTCTCGTCATAAATCCTTTTTAACCACACGGGAGGAGCCGGATGAGGTGAAGGACGAGAGAAGGGAAATAAACCACCAAAATCCTCCTAACAATTCCTTTTGCCCAAATATTGTGATGACTTTCTATGGACTTTTCGGAGAAAATTATATAATCCTCAAATGTCAGACCACGAAAATCCAATGGACATAAAACGGATGACTCACATATGGCGGGGGAAAGCTGAGGATGGAAATCGCACTTTCACACGCTCTCCCCATCTCCATTCATTCGTGAAAGGTTAACTCATCAATTAATTTCTTTGGATAACAACAAATTATGGACTCCACCAAGGGCAAAATCCTGTCATTAGGAGAAGACGTAAGAGAAAGAGATAGTTTGTAGTCCAAGGCTTTCCCTCCACTTTTTTTTACTGAGTATACATATGTATAAGGAATTGGGAGGAAAGAGGTAAAGCATACATAATTATAGACATATAGGCAAAAGTAATAAATCAGGAATAAAAGCACGTGCAAATTGATTAAAAAGTAATTCTTGCGTGCGGGTCAGGAAAGCATTCACATTTTTTCCTAAATTGGCTTCTCCGTGTTCCACTTTAATTAGCTTGAACATTCGCACAAAGATTTTTGCAATATCTAATAGTAATAGGCAGCTCATAATTGATCAGGCATGACATTGCTTCCGCTGATATAAAGCTACAATTTCCGCTCAAAGACGTAGGGATTCTATACTTTTAGAGGCAGAGGATGAATTTAATCAAAATTGGGTTTAATTAATGTTAGAAAGTCTCACCTGAGAATGTCGCCGACCGTCCTCTGTAGTCGTAGTCATCCTCACGTTTGTTTTGTCTTTTATTGTTTTTAAATGAATTTAAAATCTATTTAGTTTGTTAAATATCTTTTTTAACTTTTTTTATTTGAACGTGAGAAGGTAGAATATGGTTCTGTGTGGCGTCTATTATGTAAATTAATAATAGTGGATTTAATAAAAAAGATTGTCGCTCAGAAAAGACTCACTTTTTTCTTGACTTTTTCCCTTCTTCTCATTCGTCTTGAAGGTTACAGGCAGGCATGAATATTTGTTCAAGATTGTCTGTTGCTCCTGTCGTCGGCAGATTATTATGTTTTTTAATTTTTTTAATCTTATAGTCGCTGTAAATTCGACTTGTGTCGCCGTCGTCAATACCACTGACAATGGATCTTTTCCATGGTGGCCGCCACCGCTTGGATCATGTCAAATGTGACACATTGTATTTAATTTAAGTATATTCAAGTAGGAAATTATGTCATATTATAAACTTTTTTTTCTTTCTTCTTCTTAAATTCAGTATTATTCCTTCACTTCTCTCTTTTGTCCTGGGTTGTCGCACAAAGAAAAAGAAGAAGGTACGTGAGTATTGCTTTATTTTGTTGTATTCATTCGTTGAATTTATGTCGTGACCAGGAACCAAAGGAGATGTAGACGCTTTTTATTTAGTTTTATTGTTACATGAATATTTTAGTAGTTAATATATACGTATATCGTTATTATTATGATTAGAGTGTCATAAAAAATCACAATTTCCTTCGTCCAAGAATTCTTTTACTAGAGAGGGTCGTCATTGTTATGATTTTTTATTCTTGCCTTTGCTACAGTGGGAGGAAACGACGGTGGACTCTCCCCATGCTGAGATTCGGTAGAGAAGCAGTTGTTGAAATCTTCGCTCGTCTACTAGTCTTTTTTATGACTCCAGAGGTATTGCACACTGCTCAATAATAAAAGTAGAAAAAAAACTGCATTCGTATAAATAAATAAGCAGCACGTGTACCTCACTTTGCACACTTCCATCCACATTTTTTTTAAGTTTGTTAATACATGGATTTGAACATGGTACAAGAAATCTCTTTTACCTGGGAATCGTCTCTTTAATTCATGCAATATATTTTTACATCAAAAAGAATTATTTCTTTCTAAATTAGTCTGTCATTTTTAGTAATAACTAAACGAAGGAAAGTCCATCTATTCAGACGTTCTTCCAACTAAATCAAAATGGAATGAAATACAAAAAATTGATATAATTTGATAATAAGGATAATTTCACTGTTTTTATCCGTTTTTACTTCTACCTCACCGCCAAAACAGAGAATGATGGAGGAAGGAGGGGGAGGAAGAAATGTTGTTAACCTTTTGTTTACCACGGGGACGACAGGGAACGTGAGGAATAAGAGAGAGATGAGTCCTAAGACGTTAAAGCTGGATGAGAGACGAGAGGATACCTTTTTTTTCCCTTCTTCCTTTTATTTTTTTTCCCTCTTCCCCACCAATCCATCCAAGCTTCCAATGCTTAACCATTAATAATTGGTGAATGTATCCATGTACAGAGGAAATAAAAGAAAGGAAAAAGGATGAGTAGAGGGAAATTCCTTGTGTGTATAACAATATATGTCTATAAATATAACCAAATCTATATCCATATCTATTGCTCACTTGTTGACGGGTTGAGATGAGTGAAGAATTTTTTTTTCTTCTCTGCACAATCCTTCTTCTTCTTCTGCTCCTTCGGCTCTTCCACTTTCCCCTTCTTTCACAGGGTTTTCCCTCCAAAAAAAATATAGAATACGGCTTTCTCCCTTTAACCTCCTGCTCCTTCCCTCCTCGTGGACTCCTGCTTTTTTTACCTCGTTCCTTCCTTCCTCTTTTTTTCCAAGCCCTTGTACGGGCTCCTCAGCTATTTATAGAAATCTTCCAAGCGGTTGAGACACAGTCAGAGGGAATGGCAAAAAAATAAAAGAAAAATTAAAAAAATACACGAAAAATGAGTTCGTTAGTGTTATTTGTCTTTTTTTACTCTCCCCGCCACTCTTTCTATTTTCTTTTGGAGCAAGTTTATATTTTTTTCCCTCTTTCCTTTCTGAGGAGAGCACCGAGCAATGTTGAGCAGTGGAGTGTGTGTGTGTTTTTGCGAGAGTATGTGTACGTGTTGAGTGTGTGGGGGATATTGGAGTAAAAAGAAAAAGCTAATAGGAACAGAGGACGATCAATGATCGGCTTCCGCAACCTTCCACAGTACTAGAAGAGAGAGACGAGAGAGGAGCCTCGAATGAAAGAGCTGCATGCGCCAGGCACCCTCTAACCTGTGGTCGCAGTGTGCGCAGTCAGTGGGTTTCCCTCCTCAAAAAACTTTCTCCTGTCACTTTCTCCATCTCTCTCTCTCTCTCTTTCTATTTCTCTCTCTCGCTCTCTTTCTCTCGCTTTCCCTCTTTCTCTCTCTCTTTCTCTCTCTCGTTCCCTCGCTTTCTCTCTCTTTCTCTCTCTCGTTCCCTCGCTTTCTCTCTCTCGTTCCCTCGCTTTCTCCCTCACTTTCCCTCGCTTTCTCTCTCTCCCATGCCATTGCTTTCTCCCTCACTTTCCCTCGCTTTTTCTCTCTCCCATGCCATTGCTTTCTCTCTCCTTCCCTCGCTTTCTCTCTCTCACTCTCCTTGCTCCCCTGTTTCCTTCTGCCGTCGCTCGTTCCCTTCCCATTTTTTGCACACGCACCATTCACACACATACACACACTACATAGGGATACAGCCAAGGCAGAAATCCAAAACGAGAAGAGGGAAGAGAGAGAGAGAGGAATGGTCTCAGACAAATACTAAATTAACCGCTTATACTTTTCAAAAAGTGCATCCTTTCCCCCCAACAAACGTGCTTCTTCTGGGCTTCTGGCTGGGAATAAGAGAGAGAGAGAGAGAGCGGGAGAGAGAGAGTATATATTATGGGAAAGCCTTTTGCCCTCACATTCAGTACTTTCTTTTCAGCTCATGGAAGGAAAGGGAGAAAGTTTTTCGCTCAGCCCTGGAATTTGTAGGGAGATAGAGAGAGAGAGGCAGGCGGCGGGAGCGGAGCTCAAGCTCTCCCAGCCATGAGGCACACTACAAACACATATTTTTTTTATGCTCGCATTAACTCTTCGTTAGGATGGAGACGGTCCTTTTCATATTCTTCCCTTCCAATATATTCCCAAATATATTCCTACTCCCCTCTCTCTAGGTTTATTTTAGACTGTTTTGCATCTTCCAAACTCCTTTGGCGGATCTCCATGGGGTGGGAATATTATGAAGGGAAAATAAATAGGTGGTGTAAATATTGGTGTTAAGACAAATTCTTGGGGGCTGGCCTGAATTGATGGGTGGTTGGATCTTAGCTTGAGGGTCAGTTTTAAGGTGGGAATATTTCTGGGTTGATACTGAAATGCGGGGAAGAGCGTTTTTTCACGGGGAAAAATGTGTTATATCAAAATGAAGCTTCTAAGGTTGCTACCATCTTTGTGACTCTTGCTTTGGTAGTAGTAAGAATAAAAGGGGAAAATAGGACAGTAAGAATTGAAGTTTACTAAAATGTCTTATTTAGAATACTAAAAATGTTGCTTGTGATTATGAGAAGAAAAATGTGTCTATAGAGAATTAATTAGAAGAAGGAACCTTTGGATGACTTCCCATTATATTTTACCCGCCTCCTTGCCAAGAAATATGATCGACATCAAGCTGGCCAGGTAGAAAATTACTACATAGAAAATGCTCAGTTTTTAGCTATTTTCCCTTGTTTCATCCACAAGCATCCAATAATCTTAATATTAGTTTCGTGCAAGATATTTTGATTGTGAAATCATCCCAGTTCTATTCTGGGTGAAAATTACAACATGATTCTGTCCCTTTGTTTTGCGTCGACTTTCAATGGAACAAAAAACGTATTCCGACAGGAGAATTTAACTCAGTTTGTAACAAAGTCTTTGCAGTATTCCACTTTTTTATCCTTGTTTGTGTGCATTCTCGTATAGAAAGTTCTTCCGCTCTCAAACAGACTGTATACATACTGTCTATATCTATATATATCTCCTGTGTGCTATGGCAGACCCTTTTTCGGCATTTTCTACCTCTTGGTCCCCGAATTGCAGGAGTTTGGATATTTCTCCCCTCTTTTTTTTTTACTACTTCTTCAAAGGGCGACTTTCTCCTGATGGTGCAAGAAGATGAACAAGAATAAATACTGCTCCCGTAGATTCCAGTGCGGTTTGCAACTGCATGAAGGAAAAGACTTTTTCCCATGACAATTTCCCAGGTGGATTGTCTTTCCCGTTCAAATGTCTTTTTCCTTTGTCTTCCCTCATGCTCTCCTTCTTTCTTTCTCTCTCTCTCTATACCTCTGTCTCTCTCTCCTTTTGCTCAGCTCGATGAAAGTAGCAACATCGTCTTTCCTTTCTTTCCAGTCCCCTTTCACTACCTTTCACTCTATTATACCTATTTTCTCCGAGTCTCCCGGTGCTGATAGTGGTTTAGCATTTCGTGTGGTTTCACAGGTTCTTTCTTTCCCCCTCTCTCTCTCTCTGACTTTCCCTCGATCTCTCTCTCTGTCCCTCCATCGTCATCCCGCTCTCCCTCATCTGTGCCGTGTGCAAGGGCAGTGAGAGCCCAGAAGAGCTGCTGATGTAGTCCTCCCGGGAAAACATATTCCATTAATTATGATTAGATGGGTTCCCCGAATTTTGGCAGTATAATACGCAATTTTAAAACTTGTACCAAGAAATGGTCTCTACTTTTTTTAATTTGAAAAAAAAACGAGGGATGCGACATCCTAACAGTGAAGGGGAATAACCGCTTTATGCTGAATGAAGAGGAAAAAAACATTCCTTTGTCCCATCCTCCGCCCCAGTAAAAATATATGGGGGAGTCAGGGTGATTATAAATACTTTTTATGGTCGGGAATAATAGCTATGGGAAAGAGATGACACACTTTAAATGGATTTGAGATTGTTGGTCCTTGGCAGCTAAAGGCATGGATGGGAAGGGAAAGGGGAGAGATGAGGAGCATTTGTACATGTTGGAGGATTGCGCAAGGATGGAATTTAAATGTGGGATGGGGAGACGGCGGGAGGCAGCAACTATCTCATATATCCTCAGGGAAGAACCTCCTCGTCCTCCCTATCCATTTACTATAGAAGGTGAGAATGGGGAGATTTCAATGCCCCACAAAGTCCTGTCTTCTTATTTCACCCACACTCACACACACACACACACTTTCTCTATTTCTCCCTTTCCGAGTAATATTTGCGAGACTGCAAGGCTAAAGAATCTTGTAGGTGCTCCTAATGTGAGAGAAAGAGTGCAAGGGAATTGATTTTCTCCCTCTTTATTGTAGTGTGAAACCGAAGCAGAAGAAGAGGATTTTTTTAAAAGAAAGATTATAGAACTCGGCAGGCTCTTACAGACGCCTCATGGTGGCAATGGCGTGCGGGTCAACAAGAGAAGGAAAAAAAGAAGCCCTCCTGGAGATTTTACCTCCTTCCTCCGCTCCAAAGAGCATTTACACGACGAGGTGAGAAGTCAGAGGGTAAGAATGGGAGAGAGAGAAAGCAAGGAAAAGAGAGGGAGAGAGAAAGAGAGAAGAAGAGAGAGAGACCCTGAAATAGAGAGACACAGAGGAAATGAGAGAGAGGGAGAAAGACCGAGAAATAGAGAGACAGAGAGGAAATGAGAGAGAGGGAGAAAGACCGAGAAATAGACAGGAAATGAGAGACAGAGAGCGACCCATGAATTGGGAAACAGAGAAGTGAAATGAGGGAGAAAGAGAAAGAGACCGAGAAATAGAGAGATAGGAAATGAAAGAGAGAGGGACAGAGATAGAGAAATAGAGAGACAGAGGAAATGAGAGAGAGTGATGCATAAATAGAGAGACAGAGAGAGGAAATGAGAGAGAGCGATGGAGAAATAGAGAGACAAAAGGGAAATGACAGGGAGAGACCGAGAAATAGAGATGCAGAGAGGAAATGAGAGAGAGCGAGACAGAGAAACGGAAAAGAGAATGCACACGTACTTGCATTCTCTCCAAATGATGATGAGAGTCGCAAGAAAAAGCGGTGGTTTTCCCCATTTAAAAAAAAAGAAAGTAATGGGAAGTGAGAGAGGGGAAAAGAGAAAGCTTTTGAGTGGCGAGAGCCTGTTTTGATCACAACATGGTGTAAGTGCATGAGATGAAACATAAATCGAGGTTGAAATGTGTGCGGATTTCCTCCCATTACCAAGATTAAACTTTACTCTTCTCCATATAGAGCTTTTGAGAATGAGGGAGAGAATGAGAGTGCGAGAGTATTTTGTCGATATGTGTCCATTTGACCTCTGATTCATACCCATTTAATAGCCAGTTTATTATCATTTAAACATTTTGTTCCGATCCTTCACAGATGGCACTTTGGCATCAATCCAACTCACCCGTCCACCCATCGCTCTCTTTTACTCTCTTGCATGCTGGGTGGTTTATACACGAGACAGAGAGAGAGAGAAAGAGAGAGAGAGTGTATTTGAGAGCATTGTTGGGCGAAACAATTTCTCCTCCACTCCCTTTTCTCCTTCCACTTAATTTCGACAAACATCGCCTGAGAGAAATCATTACGAAGGCTTGAAACGTTTCCATAAGCACGTCCATTCCACCTCCTCCTACACACATTCTCTCGCTTTCTCTCTTCCAAGCTCCCTGGCAGTGTTTCTCATTCACCCGATATATCACTCTCTGGAGCACCCTTCTCTCGCCCAGCACGAAAGAAAGAGATGAAGGTCGTTACTGACTACAAAAATATGTATGCACGCAAAAAAGCCCCTTTCCCTTTATTACACCACCCTCCAGGCTTATTTTTTCTCGTGAATACCCAGGGAAAATACATGTACAAATTGAAACAAACATCTTGAAGGACACTCTTGGAACAATGCCGGGAAAAAGGGGAAGTAGTGAGTTAATTATTGGACGGAACATCTTCCAAGTACTTTTTTTTTCGCTGTACATATATATTTTCCCCCTCATAAACTGTGTACAATCATGTCAACATGGTTTTAATACAGCCCTGATTTTCTCCTGATAAATCCTGACTTTTTTGCAAATATGTACGCGGACCAGGATTGTGGTGGTTGTTCATTTCAAGGAGCCCTTTTTCCCTCTGCCGCTTTTCCCCTGCGGAATGCAGACCAGGATTTTGTCAATATGGTTAAAAATGCCCTTTTTGAAATTCCGGGGGGCAAGCAATGTAGTTACATACACATATGTTTGAGTAAGAGCATCTCCAATTTTTTTTCATGTGGGACAAATAGGCTAGAGAGAGAGAGAGGCGGGGAGGGAAAGCTGGGTAGAAAGCACGAAAAAGGACCCGGAGGCAGTAATATAATGAAGGCTGACCACGATCTATGTCTCTCTTTTTCTCCTCTCTCTCTCGCTTTCTCCTCTCCCGCGCTGTCTCCCATTTTCTTCCTCGCTTTCACGCTTTCTCTCTCTCCCCTCTTTCTTTCTAGCTTTCTCTCTCGTTATCTCTCACTTTCTCTTTGTCTCTCCTTCCTCTCTCTCTCGCACTTCCCTTTAGGCAGAGATTCCCATTCCCTTGCTTCGGCTCTGTCATGTGGGTACAGAAGACATGGAATACAGTAATATGTCTGCACGCAATGAAATGAGGATCCAAGAGTTTATGAGAAAATGGTAGGAATCATAACCACAGGACATTTTTTACAGTTTATGTAGCTACATACGTGAACATACATATGAAACGTTTAGATGCAAAAGGGATTACATCCAAAAAATCTTATTTTACAGGAGAAAGGAAACAATCCTTCAGGATCTAATGTGTTCCTCCAGAAAATGGTGGTTTTCAAATTTCTACAAAAATATTTTCAACAGCATCTGAATGAAATAAGTGAGGGTGCAAAGGGTATCGGAATGTTGTCTGGAGAGAATCTCAATTCTCGAAAATATGAACATATGCAATTTTGCGTCTAAATGCTTTATATGTTCAACCCGCTTGCAATCCCTCTCTATTCTTCCTTAACGATGATGCCATTGCCAGAAGAAAAATGAGTCAAAAGAGGAAGGGAATCAAGGGGAAAAAAGGGAATACACAAAAGAAAATTAGGGAAGGATTACAAGGGAAATTGTAGAAAGAAAAACAACATGGAATGGAAAAATAACATGGAAGAAAATGAAAATACATGGAATTATAAATAAGTGAATGTTATCCTTAGTCTGGAACAACTATGAAATTGTCAGGCAACAAAGTGAAAGTTGTGGGAAGAATATTTTTTTGTTTGTGTGTAACTAAACCCATATGAAAATGATGACTCATGACGAGAGTGTCAATTGTGCGATACATACACAGCCTTTCCCCCAATTTCATTATCATGACAATATTCATTTCTCCGCAGTTGTTATTTGCTCCAAAATGGCCCTATATTATGACTAGCCATGCAAGAAGGAGTTCCGACAAGACAGTAATCAATCAACCGAGCCTAAACATGCGGGCAAGAGTAAACAAGTCGTAGGTAATATGCCACTTGTAAATGCTATCCATTGCCTCCATTACTTCCTCGCCCCTTAATTTCCATTTGAGGCAATCTTGACCTAGTATTGCCACTTGGATTGTATGAGCCACTTATTTATTTACCGACGTTATTTCTCCAAAAACTTTGGAACCAATTCGCGTACATCAACAAACAATAGCACGTTCTAATGTCTGTAATACAAGCTTTCAGAATTGCTACCACTTAACTCTTCTTCCTGTATTAAATTATTTAGATGTAATTTAAATCAGTACTGATCTACACCTGTTAATGGCAATTTTAAGACATATTTTAAGACGAAAGTTTATAGTCTTATACGTTTAGGGAGATCATTGTTGAATAATTGGGTCTAACCTTTAAGTGACTGGAGCAAGGTGTAACAATTCTGAAAGCTTGAAAAATGGAATTTACAATGCACTATTGCTGGTCTATGTGGAGTAGTTCAAAAGTTATTGGGGGAAAATGTCAGTAGGGGATTGGGGGTTCATATGGCACATTTGGGGTGATATGTTACGTTTTATGTAACCTTTATTAGGCTAAATCCTTTCCTAAAAAAAGAAGCAATACGGAAAAAAGTGATATGAAAATTGGAGCTAAAAAGCAGAAAAAAAAGGAATAAATCAGCAAATGCTAATCTCAATGCGAAACCAAGGAATGGCCTTTCTGCATGACCAAGAAAATCGGAAAGTAATTTCTCTCCCATTCGTTATGTACTTATAAAAAAAAGATTCTGGGCCAAGACCCGCCCGTCCGAATGGGGAAAAGAACATAACAAAAGGATTTGGATATGATATTGCATAAAAAAATGGGGTGTAACTATACAAGAAAAAAAAATCCCAGGAAGGTTAACCTTTTTCGGTGCTATTTGCGTCAAGCTCGTAGAAAAAATTAATGGCCTTGATTCTCACCGGGGAAAAGGTAGGGGGTATCGCGTCAAAAGTTGTTTTTTTTTGGAAGAGTGGATATTTTTACTCCTATTTTGTTGAATGTTAACAAATGTAGGCACAAATGTACATATGCAAGTCTACCGGATGCCAGTGGCAATAATTCTTTTGGTACAAAAAAATAAAATAAAATGGCATTTCCTTCAAAATGAAAAGCTCTTCGTGGAATGGTCTGGGTGCCTACAGAGGAATATGAGGAAACCAGGTGGGGGTAACTGCATCACACATGGCCTTTCATGTCCCATCTGTAAATCAATCCACCTGACTTTTGTAAATCTATAGGAAACAAATTGTTCTGCAGAAATCCCGACCTCAATGGATTTAGAACGAACATGGCATTGAATTCCTTTTATTTTTGCTGTTATCTACAATACTTGGACTTATATTAATCACTATAACCGTGGTCCAGTGACAAACATGTTTAGTTAATTACATATGCGGCAAAGAAGCAATAAATTCTCTCAGTAAACTGACTGAATCAACAAATTAGTATTTCCCCCTTTTAGCCCCTCTAAATATTAAGGACAATTTTAAAGCCATGCATACTTTGCCTGTGAAAGGCTTAAACTCGTAATCAAAAAACCCAGACGTCCAAACGCATCCTTGTTGTATTTCTTTCATTAACTTATTGCTACTATGAGCCTTTCAGAATATATCCCTAAGAGTTTTTTAACTTTGCTATCTTAATTGCTGGCTAATTTCCTGTCCATCTATATTCATAAATATTGATTACGAAGATTTTCATTAGGCCCAATGGCATTAGTATGTATACAGTTGTATCTTTTGGGAAAAGTCTCATCATCAAATGACTACAAAGAGAAGAAGAGCCAATCCAAGCTGTGTTAGTACCACGCCCAATAAACTACATCCAGTAATTACTCCCAATAAAAGTCTTTCAAGGCGACGAGAGTAATCATTCTTGAAGGGGTCAAGGTCAAGGTTGATTAAAGCAAGCCAAGGTGAGCTCCCGTTGATAACTGCAGGGAGTCCTAGATTTTTTTTAGTCCCATCATTTACACCTGCCAGGGGGTAGCACAGGTTGGCGATGGTTCGAGCAATAGCTATAGATTTTTACCAATATTTTCACAAATATGTCGACCAAGTCCGAATTCTAGTAAAAAAAACAGTTTAAAACTGTATAAAAATCGAAATAAACTTTAACGTGGCGAAAGTCAGCCTCAAATTAGCTAAATCTAGGTCAATTCATTGTCGTATAAATAAATTCCAAATGACGTCGATGAAGAATCAAATGGGATAACCTCCACGGCCGTTAATTCGAATTAAATATAAAACGAATGCGATTGAATATGAAACGAATTGATACTGAAACAAAGCCTCCAAAACCGCTTAAATAACTAAATCCGTTGAGCTCAATTCCCAATAGAATTCCGTGATAAAGGAATGGAAAGGCGATATAAGGCAATGACGGATTTACCTTAAAAAATGGATGAATATTTGATAAAAAACACGTGATTACTTTCACCCTTTGCTTTTTGCCCTTCCAGCATCTCTATTGAGCTAGTTAATGGCATGAACTCAGCCCTGTCTAATTACTGTGATCCATTGAGGAGAGCCAGTTAAAGTGAATCAAACTACATACGCAACACGTCTATAACGGAGTATACGTAACCGAAAAAATTGCCTTTTGTTAAATCAAGATGGATACGTAAATGGACAGAAATAAATTTTTTCTAAGGTCTGCACACATACATATGTATATGGCACTTGAAATTCACAAAAAAGGAGCAAATTGTATTTTTTGTTGTCTGGTGAAAGCCATTTCTCTTCACTCTTCCATTATTTATTCATAGATCCTTTTACACTTTCCCTCATTCCTTCAGAACTGATTTGTCCATATGTTTTTGCTAGGGATTTTTTTTATTATATTCATTTCCCCCTCCTTTTACTCCTATCGCCTGCCTACAGAAAACTATCAATCACTTTTCTTGTTCATTATTTCTCTAACAATGTTCTCATATCTGTAAAAGTCTGTGAAAAGAGTAAAGTTATTACGATTGATGACCTCACCCTTCTTCCCTTTTCTCTGCCCCTCTTCAGCCTCTCAATGTCTGTATCCGGTGGGAAGAAAGAAAATAAAAAAAAAGACATGTACTTATGCTCAACTTTGGAGGGAACGTGAGAGGGAGCGTGTAAGTTGCTGTCAGAAGTGTTTCTATTTTTTCTTTGCTTTCATTTTTTGCTTTCTTCCTCCTTATTTTTCCCCATATTTTCCCTCAATGATATACATAGATCAATAGAGAGTCCCACACAAAAGCCGGGGAAAAGTAGGAGGAAGAGGAGAGAAAGCAAAAGAGGTTGCTTGTGAAAACAAGCCAAGACGGTTGGTGTGCCGGTGATTTTTTAAAGCCTCATTATTACGCCCCTTGAAACCTGACAAAAATCTTTGATACTTCCCTTCCCCATCTTATTTATTTTTGGTCCGTATTTCTCACATATTTTTCTTCTTCCACAATGAATAGTCCCTCCTCCTTTCAACAGAGAATGCACATTTCTCTTCCTTTTTCCTCTTCAGAGCCCCAGTCTCGTCCTCTTTTTGTCGCCTTTTTTTTCCTTTTGCGCTCCATTTATCCCCACTTTTGAAAATGCCTTGCTCTGTTTATCTTTTTTTTTCCCTTCTGCCATCTCTCGCTCCTTCTCCCACGGTCACTATCTCTCACTTTCTCTCTCTCTCTCCCTCGCTTCCGTGCTCCCTCATATTTTGTGCATATTTTTGTTCATCCTATCGAAGGATTTATGGAGGCTGAGTGAGTTAACCGGGACATGGGTGTATGTGCAAGAACAACAACGGAGAAAAAAATAAAGAAAAAAATAAATTCCCGAGGGGGGAATATCCACTAACAGTGGATGCAAACACTACCTTCATAAAAGTTGATTTATTGTAAGACTAACGCATTGGAATACCCTGCACAACACGGGGAGAAGAGGAGTTTTTCACACAAACAAATAATTCTTACTCCTGGTTAGGTTCTATACAATAAAATGTCTTTCCTCTGTAGAGAAAGCAACCCTTCAGTATTTGGAGTATATCTTTCCCCCATTTTTTTTGTCTCTCTCTCTCTCTGTCTGTCCCTTTTGAATTGTACCGCAGTAGATTGGTCTGGTGGTATAGTGACAATAATGAAATTTGCTCCTTCATTCCGGATTCCAAGTGCACCTTTCCTATACAAATGTGGACGTGATTTATTAAATAATTAAAAAAAGGCACGGCGAGACTTGGTTTCCATGTGCTTGTCTGACTTTCTCTCTCTCTCTCTTTCGTTCTTTTACAGCTCTCTTTCTCTCTCTCTGTTTCGTTCTTTTACAGCTCTCTATCTCTCTCTCTGTTTCTGTCTCGCTTTCTCTCCCTCTGTTTCTGTCTCGCTTTCTCTCTCTGTTTCTCTCATGCTTTCTCTTTCGCATTCTCCATCATTTTCTCCCTCGCTTTCTCTCTCGCTTTCTCTCTCGCTTTCTCTCTCGCTTTCTCTCTCGCTTTCTCTCTCGCTTTCTCTCTCGC
>JAQGBT010001741.1:0-29151 GCA_034698585.1 Disparrhopalites patrizii | reverse complement strand
GCCAAAATAGTGACACCCGCTTACACCGTGAATCAATGAATGGCTTCCGTTTGAAAAATACAGCTGACCTGCGACAATTGAATTTTCTGCTTTCAGACAACTGCTAACGTATAAAGTACAAAGTACACATGTCCGTGTCATAGTGAATAGCAAATAGCAACCATTTTTCCATATGAAATATATGAAGGGTTTGGAATCATAAGGAGCCAAGTCCAAATTTTCAAATTCAGGGTTTTTCCAGAAAAGTTGTGTCTATGACTAGCGCATTCCTCAACCGTTTTAGTTTCTACAAAGCGACAATCCAAAATGAAAACAAATCGGCAAGCAAAAACAAAATCGAAAACAGGGATTATAAAAAAAAATCGATGAAGAAATCATGGCGAGAGAGTTGGCAATTTTGCTCAGCAATTCGGAAAACCTGCCTTTGTAGCAAGTAGCAACCCAACGAGCTAAATATTATTATTTCTCTACGTTTTGCTATTATCTATCAGCAGTTAGAAATTATAGGCTTATAGGTAGTAGGAGAGCCGGTTTCCTTTTTCGTGACAGTAATATTTATTCATTTATGTATAAATTTTGCTTTGTTTGGAAAGAGATAGAGATCAGGATTTGTGCAATATTCGCAATGAAATGAAAGCTGTGGAAAGGGAAATGCAAACTACTGAAAATGGTTTTAATAGCAGAATGTTAGCGACCCATACCACATTATTCAAAAATGTAAACAAAAAAAGGCCTGAATCTTTTTTTTTTTTGATGAAGTCAGTGAATTTTTCATGTTGGGATACACAATACACATACACAAACCAAAATTTAGAACAGCATCAATATTTGTTCCACTATGAACCTTAAAAAATGATATTAAAATGGGTCATTACGAACAAGTAATTAAGTGCCCGAGGATTTTAATCTCAACTTGGGTGTGAAATGGAACATGCCAGGGAGTTTAATGATCGAAGTTGACATTATTATTAGTTGTCTATTTGTGTGATTGTTTTGTCTTTCTTCAACAAAAATTCCATCACTGACAACGAGATGAACAATAAGCATTGTCTTGATCTGGATGTATCCCATAACATGTCACCTGTTAGACATCTACACAGATTTAAGTGAAAATCATCTACATCAATCACGCCAAAATGATTTTAAATATTACATTTAAACTTACTTTATAGGATTGTCAAATTTTTATGGATGACATCAACAGACAATACGGATATATCGGGGGCAAAATAAAAAATAATGGCAATTATTGTCACGTATTCCCACCATTTCCCCATTACCATACAATGATCGGGATCTTATGCTTTTAATCATGTCTCCACTTCCCAGTATAAATGCGGATTTGTTGAAGTCAAATATATTTGTTTGAGTATAATCCGAAGGGAATTTACCGAGGATCACAGTTCTTATTTTATATTGGCAAAGCAAAAAAAAAAACAGTAAATACGTTAACAATTTAAAAAAAAACTTAAACTAAAAAAATGACAGTACTTTCTTTCGTCTTATTCTCAAGCTTTCTAGCTATTTTGTCCATCTTCCGCTTCCCTTCGGTAGGTTTCGAAAAATTTCTCCCCAAAATGGGGTAGAAAAAAAAAATCCAATGAGAGGTTTTGATAAAATATTATTTGAAATTTATAAAATATAATTTTCTAAATAAAGGTCCATGGCCATGGGCGATTAATGGACCCACCGAATCGGTCGTCACTGTGGCGTTTCCCGGAGTTCGCCCACTTGGACCCACCCGCAAATTATAATGACAATGAGCTTTTCTGTGGAGGACGAACCGTAATTTCGTATTTCCTCATTTGGATTATAAATCTTGAAATATTAAGAAAAATACATGTACAATTTAATTTGTTCCAAAACTAAAAATTAAGTGATTTCACAAATGACAGACACAGCACGACAGCAATGGTGGCCAATGCGGCGAGTGTGGCGATCCCTACAATGAGACGAAACCCCGAGCAAATGAAGGTGGTGGGACTTATGCAAAAGGGATTATTGTACGGAATTATACAGTTGGCCAGGTCAGTCGTTAGTTAATAATACTGTTAGTTCGAAGAGAATATGAAATGTGTACACAAATTGTATAAATTTAGAAAATAAGGTATATGTATAATGATCTTGACCAAAAAATATATAAATTTCTCCCAATTGCCTTAGGTTGTGGACGTTGATGTGGAGCTAACCAGTAGTCACAAGGTAAATTTAACTTTTCATGCGTCTGGCCAGCAGATATTCCCGAAATTTTTGTATGGATTGTAATTAGAATTTTTTTTTAAACTGAAACTGTCGGTTCTTAAGGGATATTTCGAATTCCGTCTCTGTCCTTGGAATCAAAAGGATGTCCCAGAGGAGCAATCCTGTTTTGACCGCTACCTACTGGAAATGGCGGATGGGTCCGGGAACAAGTACTTTGTTCCCACGTTCCAGGCGGGGCATTACCATTCCAGGATTGTCCTCCCTCCTGGTGTCACCTGTGAACAATGCGTCTTCCAATGGACTTACACCGCTGGTAAAAAACAATCCTGAATTGTCACAAACTGTTACATGAATAGAATTATATTTACATGAATTAATGTCTGTGTATTACGTGGATCAAGGGAACACCTGGGGTAATTGTGGCAATGGAAGTAGCGCCATGGGATGTGGCCCGCAAGAAACGTTTCGAGGTTGTGCGGATATTGGAATACATTAAGGATTTGTCTGTCATCAAAAATTCTTCCCTCTTTTTAACATGTGTATTTTTACCTATTTAAGCTACTAGTTAAATCTGTCCAGTGACCTCGTTTAGTTTTTTCTAGAGAAACTGTTTACGGTTTGACCCAAAAATAATAATTCACAGTTATGGAATTGCGTACACGGTTTCAGTACAAGAATTTAGCACATAGGTACATCAGTTTTTCCAACAATCACTCAATTTTTTTATTGATCCACAATCACCTCAAAAGTATTGTAGCAATAGTAATAAATAATAAAAGGATGGGCGAAGACCATATTACATTAGATTTTTCATGAGCATGCAATAACGTCAATTTTTTTTACCACCAAACAGCAACAGAATCATCAAGGGCAGCAGTACAATATTATCAATCTGGTTTTGCTTCATAGCATAGTATAGTTATAGTATATCGTGGATTTTTTATCAATCTACCTGTTTATAGATGTATACAAGTTAGAAGCATTAACTTAGATACAGTAAATAAATATCGTCTACAGTAGAAATAAAACGAGTTACCAGATTATAGGATTATGTATATACCTGCCCTACAATTACAAGATTAAATACCTACACATAACTGCAGCACGTCAGCAATGACACGGACCGTCCCGAATAACTGAAGTGAATATTATAACCAGAAATACCTATATTTAATTATTATTGACCGAAATAATATACATATATTCTATAATATGTAGGCAATAGGCATGTATTATCATCAATTCAAATTCGAGTGTGTAACTGTGACTGAATGATTTAGGCTATAGGACTACAATTATTAAAATTCCGTATTCAGAAGTTCCTCCTCGACGCGATTTGTTTAATAATGAAATGAGGTCATAACGACAACACAATAAACCATACCATCTCATAGGAGTACACAAGAAGTTCTTGAACAACTATGTCATTAGCCCATCTCAGTTATTAAGGTCAAACTTCACATTTGGAGGATGGAATTTATACTTCACACACAGTTACGCTGCCGGTTGCAATTTCTAACGTGGACAAAGTCGCAATTAAATTCATTAATATTCATAATAAGATTCATTATAATGCCTGCAAGATGAAATTCATTAGCTTGAGATTTGAGAACGGTGTTTTTAACTCTTCGTTTGGTGACTCTAAAATTATTTTTTATAGCTTAAAAGTATAATATACAAGTAATTGCAAGAAGATGAAGAAGTTTTGACCAAAAAAGGATCACGTTACAGGTCACAGCACGCGCCCCGATTTTTTTTCTTCTACAGAACACACGCGGCATAAATAATAAAGCTGGGTAGAATGTACTGCATTCAGTAATTAAACTCATGCATAACCCAGCAGTAGTGTGTACAAGGAAATCCTAATATTTTTCTGTTTTCTAACAATAATTATGCTTCTCTTTAAGATTTGAAAATAACCTGACCCGTGACATGAGAATCTCTTCATTCATCTTCAAATTCCGTAACAAAATAAGTATTTTCTGTTACTCCATATTTCTGGCAACATTTCTAATTCACAACAACCAGTAAGCTTTATATGTATAATAGAAAACTAACTATCCAAAAACTCATTAAATGTCATAATTTTATCAATAAACGTCAATACGAATACGTTATTCTGTTTCGAGTCATAACTTTACACCGTTACAACTTACAACAATGACTTTTGACTTCTGTAATCCAAGCTTAAAATATGTTTGTAAAGATTTTCTAGTCACCAGTCTGATATTTAAAAAAATCTATCATGCCTTTCCTTCTTCCTTTCCTACATTACATAATTATCCATTATGTAAACTTCAAACTAGATTTCCTGCCACTCTTCTTTTCAAACCTGTTCAATCTCTCAGTCATCACCATAAGTCATTCAATAATTATTGGCAACGTTTGAAAAACAGCAAAAGAAAGAATCATAGTAACAAACGATAACAAAATCTACTGCGTACTAATATTATCTTACACATTACACTGTTATACTATGTACAGGACATTCTCGAACTAATAAACAAATGTCGGAGGTATACTTGAATAGACTGACTAATCGGAGGAAACAAAGTACACAATGGCATGTATGAATTCGAGAACAAATCACGAAAAAAAAAAAAATATTAGTAGCTGATAGAAACCGAGATTTAAAAAAATTCTTAGTCGGATGCTACTGTTCCAGAACGAGGCGAAACTTGATTAGCGGACGATGGCGGAACGGAGCTTGCACCACTGTTTACATTATCCAGGCCACATTTGGAGAGTTCTTCCAAAATTAGAATAGCAGCCTACGTGAAATTATAAGTCAACGAATGAAGGTACGGAACAATTGAAATTGTACAAGTTAAACCACAGAAGATTAAACATTTGATTTTAGAGCGAGATACGCGACAGCGCTTTTGATTGTAATGGATGTGTAAAATCAGCTTACCGAATTCTGCGCCTCTTCTCGAGTCGGACCGATACCATGAGCCACATGCGGGGGGTTCGTACCTAGACTTGCTACGCTCAGAAATTCATTTTTCTATGCACAAATACAAATGCAGATCATCATAATTACAATGCAACCTTTATTCGGACAACACAAGAACTAATCAAATTCAAATCAAAGAGCACAGGCGGCGTGTATATATGTATTATACATATCTGTATAACTTTTAATTGCCTAACACACCTGGCCTTGATTCTTTCCACGAAGTAATTCGTTCACCATTGAAAAATAAAGCACCAAAAGCTACATCGAATTTCATATGTGTAACAACAATACACGTAAATAAAACTTCTAGGTAAATAAACAATAAACACAATAATCTAGCGATCACGCTGCTTATACGCAAAAACTGATGATCTTAAAAGTATATCAAGAAAATACCTTTGGGAAATCAGAGTAGCTCACACCAATGCCTAAGAGATCTGCCAAGTATGACAACTTTCTAATCCCATCTAATGGCTGATAAGAACTTGGTTGTTGTGCCGTCATAGAGTTCATCCTCACCATTTCTTGGGCTGCAGCCTTCACAGAAGCCGAAGGATTACCTGAAGGCACAAGTTGATCCAAACAAAATAAAAAACAATTATTTTTCAGTCAATGTGGTATTTATAATTGCTAATTATTACTAGTTTAATGCAGCCATGAGACTGAGTTTAGTAGTTTTCCAGTATTTGTAGTTTACTATGATGATTAAGTCAATTTTGGATGTAAGTATGTTCATACATAATACATACATTGAACAGAGGTTAAAGCATTAGCAGCAACGCAGAAATATTGCAGAGAAAGGAGATATGACAATTCTAATTTTAAAAGTCCGCAAGTCACACGTGTCGGCAAAGCATGTTAGGAAATGAAGGCTGTAAGTGTAAGTTGTAACGTAGCAGTAAGAAGAGACAGTCGACAATGATATTAAATAGTAAATAAAAACAGAGGAAATGCTATTTACTTTTGTGAGTAAAATCAGCCCCCTAACAAGGATGTAATCGGTAAGCAAAATTAGCTTTAACAATAATGGCAAAATAATTCGAGTCAACATATAAAATAAAGACAAAAAATGAAACCAAAATAAAAAAAAATTACTTCCAGTTCCAGTTTTCAGCACAAGAACTCCGGGTACTATCTGCCTGGCACACGTAATTTTAGTAGGATCCAAATCAGTTTTATTATTACTATTACTGTGATTATTATGAAGGCCGTTGGAAAGATCACTATTATGAGAGGTCGGGTTGGAGCTAATGTTTTCGACTTTCCCGACAGTAGCGTCCTTAACGATAGCTGCATCATTTCCGTTCTGACACTCATTTTCTTTGGCGCTCTTCATTGTCGGCGAAGTCGGAGTGTAGCCCAGCCGGACGAGAGCAGAATCTGCAGCAGCTTTTTTTGCCAATTTTTTGTTTGTTCCAGATCCAAGGCACTCATACGGTCCCACCGTTACCTGAACAATGATATTTAATTAAGCAAAACAAAAGCTATGGTCAGAAAGTATATGCATTTTATGATACCAAGATATAATAATCGTGACAATCAAAGTACCTGGATAGTAAAGAAGGGTTTCTTTTTCCGCAATTGTCTTTTATCTTTGCAACCTCCAAAAGGATTAGGAGCAACCTGATCGCTCTCGCCAGTTTTTATTAAAATAAATTCCGGCTCTTTATACTTGCGAATGTGTGCAATTTGGAGCAATCGAGAAATAGGAGAAACAATCTGTTTTTCGATCTCCTTAATAACGGGCGTAGTGGGTTTCTTCCTCACCAACTTTTGTTTAGTACATGTCTTCAACCCATTCTGGATAGATTTCAACAGTGTCGTTTTGGGTTGTTTTAATGGAATTTCCTTTAATTTCGTAATCATGGCCTCACAAGATGCCTTTTTGGCTTGCTGCTTGGTCGGACCTATTCCATTAGTTTCAAGGGCACCAACACAACATTTGATTGTGAATACTTTCATGTGTGGAGGACCCTCTTCTCCGGCAATATCAAAGGTAACTTTTAGACCACGTTTTAATGCCATTTCATGGACGATAGATATAGGACTTTTAATATCTGTATCTAGCGATTCTTGTTCTTCAAGAAGAAGAGATCCGTCATCTCCGACTACTCCTTCTCCTCCTTGCTGTTCGGCAACCTTCTCTAATTCTTTTGCTTTTTTCATCTGAATCAAGGCTTTGAGAGCGGCCATTGCAGCGCTGTTCTTGGCAGCATTCAGGGTGGGACCCTCACCGCTGAAGACCTGATCACCAACATGGATAGCGACTAGAGGTTGAGTGTTCACCTTGCTACCTCCACGATTGTACTGATTAAGCATGGGGACCGGCTGTGAGACAAAAGTGACTGTTTCACCCAGTTCTTCCGCCAGTGCATTTAGCTGAGTAATCGACCAGTTTGTAGCTCGTCTTTGGCTGACTTTTCCTCCTGGTAAATTGTATTTACAAATTTTATTAATACTATAAATATTATTATTTTATTATAAGCCCAATTACTATTTTTACATCAAACATTGAATAATTGTTTCTTTATTACATAAACAGACAAAATAATATAACATACCTGGTTGGAATGTTTTCTTTGGCTGAGCCCTAGGTGGCGGATGATGAAGACTAGTCTGCTCCATTGCCAAAGAAGCAGCAGCCATCTGAGCCTTCTTAATACTTGATCCTTGTGCCTGATACTCCTCAGTTCCCAAAGTTAAGACAACAGTAAATGTCGGGGCATGGGGAGGTCCTGTTTCATTTGTCAAGCGATATTCCGCATTCAGGCCATGGAATCGAGCTAGATCAGTAACCAAACTAATGGATGTTCGATTCACTTGCCCCCGCCGACCAAAGTTACTGTTTAGATTATTATTATTGGCAGTGCTAATACCACTGACGCTGTTACTACTGTTTGTTTCAGATTCTTCATGAGAGATATCAGTTTCTTTGCTATTAGTAAAATCATTTCCATTTACGGACACCTTTTGAGTGGAAGTCACAATCGTAGTAGATAAGGTAGCATCGATAGCATTAACTTTAACGTTGCCGTTTGCTCCTTCTCCAACCCCGGTATTAAAAATAACGTCATCCCCTAAACTAGAACTGGTGGGGTCACTGGAAGTGGTAGTTGTGATAGTAGTGGCAACTGTAGCACCTGTAGAATTCGTATGAATACCATTATTATTATTATTTGTCGGTCCTGTTGTGGTTGTTGCAGTCAAATCTATCGGACTAGAAATGCCGGGAATGTTGTCACCCCTCTTAAAAATTCTATATTGAGGTCCTTGCTGAGTGACAGATCCAGCCGAAATGCTGTCGTTGTCATGGGTGCGTTTATTGTTCAAAGGGGAGTTGTCAGTCTTTTGTGACATGCATGGTTCTTCTTGTGATGACTGTTGCTGACCTGGTTGGGAGTTCAAGTGATGTTGTTGTTGATGGTGATGAAATTGTTGCTGCTGCTGATGATGCTGTCTTCGAGGTTTGCTTCCACCTGTGTTCGAAGACGGTGGGAAAGTCCTTTCGGATCTCAAGGGGAAATTAAATTGATTATTACTTGTAAAAGCATTTGGAGCTCGTAGTTGAGATAACATGTGAAATCCCCCAGGTTGATGAGGAGGAGCCGGAGCAGCAGCAAAAGGTTGAGAGGGACTCCTACCAAGGTTAGGTGGCGGTGGTGCCTGTTGGAATCCTTGACCCTGACGACCTCCCCTCATGCCGGGATTATTATTGGCATTCATCTGTGGAAGAAACTGATGATGTCGACAAGAACCACTGATGTACGGGTAATCCATATTCGGGTTCATGTTTTTTATGGTAAATAGCGGTCACAGGCGATGATGATGCTACAATCACGATGAAGACACTGATGTAGTAAAATAATAGTGGGAAGTTTCAGTACGATGTAAGGGTTTGGAAGCAACGAATTTATCACGATCACAATGTCGATATCGCACGATCTAATTTCTTGATTCTTGGATAGCAGGTACGACTTTTTTGACTGCATAGACAAAAGCAAAAACAAATTATACCTACAAACTATATGAGACAAACTCGCGAATCATTTCTACACAGCAAATGCTTATATTAGTATTAAGTTGAATACATCAAACAATTCTAGTTCACCTTACCTTAATTATGTATTAAAACCACAAATTCGTTAGGACAAGTGCGTTGTGACAAGAAAAAGGACTGCACTGCTTTCTAACCAGACTACGTCCAATGTAAATGGGAACCCGAATTACCCTCGTAATTGAAATGCTACCAACTATACAATAACCATAATAATCACTAGAAACTTTTAACATTTGACTTTTTAAGCAATAACACAAAACAAAAAACAGCGAAATTGAAAACAAACGTAATTTTCATTCAAATCAACCATTAAAAGAAAAAATGTTTTTGCTGGTTTGGTGGATCCAAATAAATCACACCTCTTACAAAATTGTCAGTTTGGCTGATCCTTTGGAAGATTTCTTATCCTAATTAACTAATTAATTTAGTAATAATGCCTGGAAACTTTTTTTTTTTACAAATGGGAAATATGATCTTCTATTAAATCACAAATTTGTGTAGCATGTCACTCTTCCTTCCTTCTTCTATAATAGACTTCATCGTGGGAAAAGTTTTTCAGAGCTTGTTTCAGGAGGAATTCACCTCGATAACACACTATTACTTTTTAGATTTGAACAAAACCTTATACTAAACACTGGTCTCTACCATAATTATTTTAAATATTAAACTACAACCAATAATTAAATAAATATAGGTACTTTTAAAAAAATTAAAACACAAACCGAGGCAAACGGAAGAAGTACCAGTTTTTAGCCAGTAGCAAAGACATACGGACAATGCTCCATAAAAAAAAAAATCGTACTTGGGTCTGCGCGTACTGAAAGTCACTTTTCGGCCTTTTTTTTTTAATATTCCCCACACGGTTTTTATTGCGGGGCTTGTCCCATAATGCTGTCCCACTGTTTTAAAATCTGCTTTAAATGTAAAGGACTTTATCATGTTTGAAATTCCAAAAATTTTCTACAAATAATTATATCATTGTCCCTGAAAATTGTGATTCATTTGTTTGTAAATGTGTTATTAATGAATTAATCATTTTACGGTCAAAAATGATTACTTTATTTCTTAATAATGCAATAATTTACTTTTTATTTTTTATTACTTCTCTAATTGCAAAGTCATTTGAACTGAACGGTTATTTAAAGCTATTGGTTACAAATTACAAAACCAAGCTCACATAATTCCAACATTTCAATTTCAAGTAAAAAATCAAGCTTCAAATGAACATATTTTTGTGATTGAGCGAATACTCCATGAAAGAATACGAAATTTGAACTGGAATTCACACTTGTAAAACTCACGAATATTATTGCAATTGCAATTTTGCTTAGCAAATCAAGTTTTTTTTAAAGAAAAAATTACATAGGGCACGGTGCATGTTAAACAAAAACAATGGATTTTATATAGTTTAGAACATTTGGAAGCAAGAAAATAAGGAAAAGGCTTATAGAGTTTATTGCTTTAATTCTGTTTAGAAATGTTTAGTTACAGTCAGAAACAGAACTCGTAATTTGAACTAGGCTTCAAACCGAAAATAAGATGTTAAGAATATCAAACTGAAAGTTAAGATGTTAAGAATATCACTCCAAACTCTACAATAAACAACTTTTTAACCAAACGTTGAGCATCTTCAAAAATAATATTTCATAATCCATATGTTTTTAACCTTTCAAAATTTATTTTTTTCTATCCCGTAAGACCCGTTACAGGTCAAACTGACCCAAACTAATTTCACATTGGGTCATCACTTGGTGGGATAAATGTATGGTGAAAATTTCATTATAACCAAGTGAAGGTTATTGTGATTAATTATTTTACAGAACGTAATTTTAGCACAATCCCCGTGTATTTTTGCCGTCTGCAAAAATCGGGATGAATGAGCTTAAATTTAAATTTTGTACGGCAAAAGTCCTAGAATACTTTTTTCCCCGGAAATAACCTGTTTTACAATTAAACGATTTTTTTAACATTATGAACCTCGTAAGAATGCTGTCATTAAATACATATATTTGATAAGGAAGACTTCACAATGATTTCTGGAGAATGGAGAAAACTCATACGAAAAATTCATGTTTTAAAGGGGACTTTTCCGTCATTTTATTTTTTTGGATTCACCTTACCTATTTATATTTTATTTTATTTATTTATGCAGGAGAAAAGCTATGCAATGACATTGACCTTTGCCTTCGAGTGACAACAACAATAATTTGAACACTTCTATTTTTTCTTATTTTAATTTTGGCAGTTCATCCGATTTTCCTCATGGAGTTTATATGTAATTATAATGAGAATGAGCAATGTACATTTTCTCTCGGATCTCGCCTTTCCCCGCTTTCCCTTTATTTCTTGTGGCTATAGTTGCTCACAAAATATACATAAACAATTGCATAAAGGGAAGTATGGCATATAATATTACAAAAATAACAATGTAACAAAAAAATTCTTCTTGAAAAGGGACCCATTCTAATAATTAGAGAATAATTTATGTAAAAAACAACAAGTGACGGTTCGCCGATATAAACAAAAGCTCCCTTCTGATTCTTGTGTCCCAAGTCCCAATCAATGTCCTGAAAACGTTTGTTCAGCCTATTTTAACTATTTATTACCTATTATGTACAAACAAAAAACAACGTTTTTTTTTCAATTGCGGTTCCAAGTCTTTTATTATAATTATTACAAAGACCGCCACAAATCCTTGTCGAGATTTAACTAAACGTCTGAATTCCTTTTATTATTTTTTTATTCCTCTTTCAGCCGGACAAGATGACACATTTCGGAATTTCCAGGTCTCTTAGCGTCCCCCCCCGTAAGTTTAACTTAAAAGGATAGTTACCATTTACAATTACAATCCAATTTATAAAAATTATAGTTTATTAAAAAAAATATATTTATGTGACTCCAAAATATAATTATCTATGTATTGTGTGACTACCGTGTGTACCTAAAACTAAAATCGTGAGAATCAGAGCCATTCGAGGGGTCAAATATGAAGGGTCCGACTGTTATTTTCTGGTCAAGTGGAAAGGTTATGAGGAGTAAGCCCGTTTTTTTTTCCAATTTATTCAATTATATTATCTCCCAAAAATGGGGAATTGGCTAAGGTCCATGTTTTGGTGTTTTTATGAAATTGTTTTAATTCCATTCCCCCTCATTCCCATCATTTTAAATTATTAATGATATTTAGTATTTATAAAGTATATAATTATTTCTCTCTCTCTCTCTCTCTCTCTCTCTATTTTATGTTTTTAGGGCCAAAAGCACATGGGAATCCACCAAAAACGTGGATGGATGTAAGGAGTTGGTCAACGAGTTTTTGAAGAATCTTGGTAGCTTTTCCTTTTAAATTTTAGAATTTAGTTTTTGAAAAACTGTTCGAAAGTCCTTAATTATAATAATTATATTATGATTGATTATATCAATATATACGTATCCAGAGAATGTAGTTATTACTTGACACGTGCAACGGTTGCAACTTGCAACTGCAAAATTTTTGAAACATAATCGTGCATATAAAAAATAAATAATAATGTAGGTATAAGGTATACAATTAAAACGATTGTTTCAAATAGAATTCGAAATAAAATACTTTGAATAAAGCATTTCAAAAAAGGATTTTTAGGGACAAGCGTTTTGACTGGAAATGACATCTACATCTTCATACCAAGGCAAATGTGATTTTTTTTTGGCAGGAAATTCAAACGGTCAGACACAATTCCTCAATTCCTCCGTACGAAAAAATAAAACAAAAATAAGCTTCATTTATACTTTATACATTCAAAATTGAATAGTAACAGCCTGACAGTAGTTAGTTAAATAAACATTTTCATCCCAGTTTGACACATACCTAGTTAAAATACGGTGCTAGTGCTAAGCCTGGTTAAAACTGAACAATTTCGTGATTGACAAAATCGATTTTTTTTCGCAAAAGTATTAGCTACTTTGATTTTGTTGACACGCCGGTGAGAAGGACTTTCAAATTTTTTCAGTTTTCACAATTATATTAGTAATACAATATTACATACTCCATACATTGCCATAGTTACCGTATTTGAAGCCAATTTCAAAAAAAGTGGATTGACCATCGTTTAGGAGCAAATGTTTGGTGACCAAACGTTTGGGATTTCTTGATACATTTTTTTGTTCTTGTTTTTCCAAACTACCCGATTCTGCTTTTCACCATTGCTTTTCCAAGTGGAATTATCGGATACAGTCGACTATAGAGTACCAAATAATATAAAAAGGTAAAAAAAAACGTTAAATTGTTTTAATATATATGAAAGCTCGAATCAAACTAATGCTTATACATGTGTGTACTTAACATACATCGTTCAAGCGGTAGGCCATTTTTATGGGTTACGGTTGAGTATTATATTGTTAATGAAAGCAAATTGAAGTAGCGGTAACGCCATCCTTAAGAGAAAACTGACCTGACACCTGACCATGAAATGAGATTAAAATTAGAGGTCACTTGATTTAACGTACTACCTAAAATCAAAATGACCTCGTGGACTTCTGGGATGACGATGAAAAGGAATTATAGGAGCTGGGTGGGTTGGTTAAGCTGAGTCTGACTTAAACTGTAAATTGCACTGGGCATTTATTGTTGCTGACTATTGGATTGCTTGATAATGTGATTATTAAGTGTGATAGTGATGTCTGTCTACTGTACTGTCTGCGTCAACAGTGTTCATTAAAAGAATGAAGCTCGATGCAGAAATCTTCAATTCGCCTAGATTGAATGGCCTTTGCTTTGAATGGAAATGAATGATAACCTGTTAATGTTTTTCTTGTGTTTACAGATGTCTTACGGCGGAGGTGGCTACCGGGGCCACGGTCCAGATTGGAATTCTGGTCATTCGCCGGAAGAGTCCCGACGGTTCGGTGGTCCTGGCGTTGGCCCGCCTCCTTTCCGAGGAGGAGGAGGGCATGGACCAGGAGGTCCGTTATTTCCAAAAGGAGAATCCCGAGTTAGAGAAGCTCCCCCGTTGGATGAGGGTCCTCCAAGGAAACAGGCAGCTCTTGTACCCTTTTCTGAGGGGAAACCTGGACCCCCACCCAGGGAAAAGGAATCTCCGAATGACTGTGAGATTGTAGTGGTTGGCAACTGCTCGGAGCCGTACGTGAACCATGTAGAGATGGAAATCAAGTCACTTGGACTGAGGGTGGATGTGATGTTCCCCAAAGCAAACATGAAGATTTCCTCCTTCATCGAAGGTCTAGCTCAAAGAGGAACCATTTTTGCTGTTGTCATCAGACCCGACAACGAAGCACATAAGAGCGTTTCAGTCCACGTACTTCGAGGTTCTCCCAAACCGGAAGAGCACCGGAACATGCCCCTGAACACGGCTTTTGGTCTCCTTGAAAAGTTATACGGGGGTTTTAAAAAGAAGGAGATACGCCTGATCCCTGATAATATTAAATCTAATCTCAGGTCTTTACTGGAGGATAGACTCTTAACTGATAGTGAGTATGCGACGACCATTGCTTACCTGCAAGAGAGACGAAGACGGCAAGCTTCCTTTGAGAGTCGGACTCCCTTCGATAGTGGCAGGGTCATTTATACTCCGGAAGAATTACAGAAGAAAATCTTGGCGATCTTCAATGACGCAGAGCCGATCTCAGCAGGTAATACTCCTAATCGTAATGCAAGGTCTGAAAGTAGTAATGATGGTATTAAGATTTCCGCGGAAGCGGAAAATTTTTTGGACAATTTGATGATGAATCCTCCCAATCCTAATCTTCAATCTTCTGCTCCATACTTTTGAAAAATATTTCAAGCGAATGTACATAATAGTTGCTATATTATATACATATAAATGCAACATGTACATTATGTAAGTACATATGTACTATTTAGAACATATCAACTAAAGTAAATAGATTAACAGTATTATACATAAGTACATTATTTTTGTATGTGTGTATTGTATCGTATTTTTTCTCTTTATTTCGTCTTTTGTTTTATTTAATTTTACCCTTTTGTTCAATGATTCTTATTTTGTAGCTTTTTAACTACTAATGTGTGCTGGATCCTGCCGAGGACTTTTGTTTATCGTTTTCTACGAGAGAATCTTCGCTATTTTTCCAGTGTCTTTAACGAGGAGGGCGTGCTCCGAGTTCCTTCTATGATCGACGGTATTTCTAATTTCTGCTCGCTTTACTATAGTTAAATCGTTAAATGTTTAAATTATATATTTTTTGTATGATGCCCTGTGTGATTCACTGAAAGTGTTTTAAGAGCCTTAATTGTTGTATCAATTATGAAAATGTAATTCATCACCACCAACGAAAATCACATGAACAAAAGTAATGGAACTTAAGTTTTACTTTTTTTTAGCACTCATGTGTTAGATTTGTTCTCCAATTTCAATGCTTAAATAACTTTAAATTATTTTTGATTGGGGTCTTCCAAAATAAATACAGCGATTTTGTTGTATCTGATATAGTATAACTGTTTTTCTTTGACATTGTTTACATTAAAATATGAATAGTACCTACTACCTGCCTGTATCAACTATCAACGTTTCTCCATCCAATGAATTTCCTATATATATTGATTGCCAAGTTAATTCTTCAGTCTCGACCTCTCGACACAGTCAAATATTATGCTGCGACACTAATAGATAAAACTTTTAAAAGTAGACCTTAAGTAAAAATAACACATTAGATTAGCTCAAGTTTACCAGTAAAAAATCAGCTCGAGTTTTATTTCTATATTTATACATTGAGAATTATTGGACAGTATGTATAAATACACACAATAAAATGAAAATGACGGTGTTTATGAAAACCATTTTTCTCATTCGTAAAACAAAAATTCAATAATGCTAAACTATTCCTTTGCTTGTAATAGAGTAAGAACAACTTTAATTACGGTAATAAAAGTTAAGCCAAAACAGAAGTGAGCCACTTTGCTAGGTATACATATTATGTACATATGTATTGGCGTACAGGCAATAATGAAGTACGGCTTTGACTTTCTCAAGGCACTGTTGTGTCCTTCCTCAATTTTCATAAATTATTCTTACCTTTTGGCTTTTGGTTGTCAAATCCCAAATTCTTTGAATTTGAGCCAAACTTAATTTTAAACGCATGTCAGCAGCAATTTCATTATTCCTGTGTACAAAGCGTCTTTCCTGCTTCGACCTCTCACAGTGCAATGGGGACGACTGCACCCTGCAAAATTTTCGTAAATGCCTGCAGTCGCAGAGTTTTTGCTTTGCCTATAGTAGCTAGCAATCTATCGACTCCGTCAGAATTGCATCAAATATTCGCATTTTTGGTTCATCGTTGCTCCAAACCATTTATGTAATCATGAAATTTTGCATGAAAGTCACCTAGCTTGTATGTGATCATTTTTCGCCATTGACCATAATAATATTTTTGGTCACGCTGATTAGCACGCGTTCGGACAAAACTCCAGTACAGATAATGTCATTTTTATCAGTCTAGCGATTTTTCCGTACAAAAAATTCTTCTGCATAGAAATCCGATTATCTCTTCTCTGACTCCTGGTGATTCCCTAAAAATCCTCGTTAGTTGTTAGTTTATTCATAGGAGAGGCCAGATACGTCAAAAAGATAGTATTCGCAAAAACAGTGTTACATAGGCACAATTCTATGTACATGTGTTTCAGAAGAAAAGAAAGGTCTCATTGTGAATGTATGTAGACTATGACAGCTCTCCTGATGATGTCATGTGTAACTTGGGTGACTCTTCATTGTCAATGTTCTTCCTTGTGGCTTGTGCACAATCGTATTTATTTTACATACATATGTATGATACGTATATACATGTAATCAGTTCTTTTACACACTAATCTCAATAGTATAGGGAGCTGATAGTTATTTAAATAACATCCATGCACACATATTTTACATCCATAATAGACATATCAGTATCACAACTGCCTCTGCAAAAACTCAGGCGTTGCTAATCAGATGTGCAAAAAAAAAAAAAAAAATTACAAGCAATTTATACCAAATCCTTCCACACAACTCCAATGTCCTGTCTCGGAATATTTTTTCTCTTCCCACTGAAAAGAGTTAACACCCAATAAACAAATAGATAAACTTCGTGGAATAACTAGAAGAGCTCCATTTTTTTAAGCGCTCAGTATTTTTTTTTACGCGTGTGAGGGTGCATCTCTTTATAATCATAAATTTATTTCAGGAACTCTTCACGTACAAAAAAACCACTTCAACCAATTTGTCCTTGTCTCAATTGAACTCTCCTTAAGACATTAGTAACATGAGACTCTCGTTAAAGGAAGCTTCCCTCGGCACACGACATTGCAAATAAAGTGCACAAGGTGTGAATCTGCTGTACACTTACTCTTTATTAGTGCCAGGTGTTCCTAATATTTTTTGTGGACTTTACATAATTTTGATTAAGACCCATTATCCGCGTGTGAAGTGATTGTTTTCAAAGTGTGTCTATTTTTACCAGAAACTGACTTTTTTGCCAGTACTCCAGATACTACCTCCAGCTATTCATAAAGGAAAAAAAAAAAAGGAAAAGCCAAGCAGGTAAGGATTTTATTTTCCCATAGGCATTTTTTTCTGGAGGAAGGGTGGGATATTTTGGGTGGTATTGTATGGAAATTTCACACGAGAGTCCTTTAAATAAATGAGGCAATTTCAGATGAGAAAAACAGTGAAAGCAACATGCAAATAGCATGGCATGTGAATATCCAAACAGAGTTAAAAAAAATAGAAGCACTGGGAGAAATACAAAGAATTGGTCACAAACAAAAGCAGAAGCAAAAAGTGCCAGGAAATGCATGCAAAACAACTGGCACAAATGCATTTTTTTCATTTCTTGGGAGACAAACATTTTTTTGTTCTCATCTGGACAGAAAGGGAGACATTGTAAACAAAGACGAGTTGCAAATTTTTTATTGTTATATAACCCTGTGGAATGTTGCAGTCTTACAGAGAACACAAAGGAACAAAAAATGTATACATGGTAAAAAAAATGCATGGTAAAAAATGTACAGAAATGGAAACATACAGTGCCTTCCTTTTTTTTGCGGATGTCAAGCCGGGGGCAAATTGTCTGGTGACAAATTGCTGTTTACCTCGTAGGTAGAGCTAAGAACTATTATTAACAGGCATTAAGCTGTTGAAAATTTTAAAAAGAGTACTTCCCAGTAAAATTTATAGATTTTTTTATATTTATACATAATACATACATACGTACCTGTACACGTGTGCTGTACTTGAGCTGAAATAACAAAGACGGATGAAAGGGTTAAACACTTCAGTCATACTTTATAACAACGTTATTTTTTTTTTAAATGTCTGTAAACACTACATAATGGGATTTTTTTATAACTCATTCCTGATCTCAAACGATTTTGTGCAGAAGAAAAAAAAATCTTGAGGGCGTCGTATCTACCTGTGCCACTCCTTAATTATTTCGGGCTTCTTCAATATTTACATATTTGTTATAATGCAGGGTGATTTAACCCCGAAGCCTTTTTGAAAGAGCCTGAAAATGCACGTAAAAAGGGTTAGAAGACGACAAAAGTTTAAAAAATCCCTGGAGCTTAGCTGTGTATACAAGATTACACTTGACCGCCCTGTATACATATGTGCATTGTAAAGGATTTCGTACATACCTTTTGTATATATATTTTTTGTAATAGATTATAATGCATAATGGGTGTGCATTACCTCTGAGCATCATGTGCAATTACCGAGCAACAAATCTACCTGTCATGTCCTTCTTGTATACTTAAAGGTTTCATGTGCGAAGATAATGTATTAAAACAAACTACCTGAAAAAAAAATGAAAAATTTAGAAACACAAAATCCTTGCTTGTGATTTGATTGATGGTTCTTATTTACATGGCTTTTAACCTGCTGTGGAAAGGACTTTCCCCCACCTAACGTTGAAGATGTCACGTAAATCCTTTTAATTTCCCACAACATCATGCATTCATTTAAATAAAACAAAAAAGAGACCTTGGCCATCCTTCTGTTGTAAATAATAATAAGCCGGGGAGATAAAAGAGAAGTCAGGGTGGGTTAAATACATGGAATATTAAAAGGAATCTCATTTGATATGTCACCACAATGGGGACATTTATTAATGTGTTTGTAGTACCCCAGTTACTCATACAATTATTAACAGTTATAATTATTGAAGTATACGTGAATGTACAGAGTTCAATTGTACCCAATATTTACCCCTTTGAAAGTACCCCCTTTATTTACCCAACCAGTTTCAATCCAATTATGTGTGGGAGTGGATTTAAAAAAAAAAATTCTCCAATAATGTAGTGTGGGCCTTTTGAGTTGAAACATCTACTTTTCTTTTACATTTGATTTGCAATCTCATTTTGCAATATAATTTTTTTCGCAAAAACTAATAAGCATACACAAAAGTGTGGTTGACTCGTGCTCATTTTTGCGGTTGTCTCCTTTACCTCCTACACACATAAAAAATTGTTGTTGTTGACATCATTTTTTTTACTTGGTAAAATCGAAAATCAGAATATGCATAAATGCCCATTAACTTTATGTCAGAATAAGCATAATTTAAAACTTGAATAGGCTCAACATTTGATGATCTAATTTACGTTCTGGGCACAATGAATGAGTCATCCCCTTAGTTTTTTGTTGTTGTTGTACTTGATCTTATTCCTTCAATCAGCAATGGGATATGAGGTAGTAATCCAAACCCTTTAGACAATGGAGATCAATCTGTATCAATCAAATCCAGTGTACCCCACGATTCTGCTATGATTCATTTCTATATAAACAATAATCCTTCAACCCTCTTCATTTCTGAGTACAGATTAAATTCGATACCCGCAGTTGTAATGGCAGAGTTAAGCAGGGGATAAGCCTAGATTTTAATGTTGTCAAAAAAAAAAAGAGGATTTGGAATCTCATTTTTACCCTAATCTTTAACAAAATCAACAGGATATTCCTTTTTGACTCTTTCAACTTTTTTTTCATAAAATTCTTTCAAATCTACCTCTATTCAATGTCTTAGCTGCAACAAAAAATACAATGGAAGAATTAAAAGGAAATAAATTATCTCCTACACTTAAAATCACATATACAAATTAGTCAAATGGTAATACACACCATAAAAATGTGCGTGTGGTCGCTTACAGAAAACATTTATGAGGTAATTAATTACTCTCCGTACGCACCTGGTTGGTTGTTAAAAAAATTCATTGGCGTCAAAGCGTGTACAAAATCTGGTGATCAACCATTTTCATCTCTCATTTACATCGCATAATAAAAGAGGAAACCCTGAAGGGAATCTTCATCAGAATCTGTAGGTGTGTAATAAATAACAACCTTCGTTACAAACACCTATTATTATTTAATATGAACTCCACTTTTTATCTTGGAGTATAAACAAATGACTGGAGATTACAGATGGTATATGTATACATGTGTACAAAATAGAAAATGACGACATCCTCCATGTCATAAAAGCCTTTTGGCCATGCACTAAAAAGTCAGGGTCGTTCATGGTGTAAAAGAGAAGTTGAGAGGGAAATGAATGAAAATAAAAATCCCATGAGCATTTTCTTGTCATTTCCATTCTGGAAGAGAATACAAATGGTCATACATAAATAAATAAATGTATTCCTATACAAATGTGAAGTTATGTCATAGTTGTATTTCATATTTTTGAGAGGAATTTCAATATATTATTTGGCATTTTTATGGTTTAGTAAACGTTTTTAAAGTCAAGATTCGAATCAGCGGCTAGAGGTTACGATACATACTTTCCCTTTTTGTGCCTTACTATAGGGTAAAGACCTTTCGGGGAAAATAGGTAGACCTTTTCATAGGATGAGGTAGATCCTGGGACATCCCAAGGGATCATAAAATCTTAAGGTAGATCCCTTAAAAGGAAGACGGACTCAGGTCAGAAAATGGGAAACAGAAGTAAAAGTATTACATATAAAGGCTACAGCGTCAAACCAGTCTAAGTCCGTATTTTCCAAAAGTTTTTTTTTTTATCTTGGCAGGGAAATTCATAATCCACATTCGTGAAAATATCAGTTATAATCCGTAATCCAGCGAAAATTTGAAGCAAATGTGGATTACTTTAGTCTGTTTGTTTTGCTTAACTTTAACTGCTAAAACACACTGAGAATTAAATACGTTTTGCTACACTACGTCCTCATCGTCATTATTTTAATAGATAATGAGTTAACACACAGCTGAATCAATTTTTCAATTCGAATTTTAGTGCAATCTATTTTTTATTAGCGGAATTGGTAACCCCTGGATTTTTTCCAGAATCGGTAATCCAAGGATTTTTCGGAAGAAGGAATTCGAATCCGCAATCCCAGATTCTAGTGATTCCGAATCCGTAATTCTAATTTAAAATATTCCTAAAAAATTTGTCATCTCCGTTTTATCCATGGTCAAAAGCCAATAAAATCACCTAAAAAGACACGTAAAAATAAATTGGACTACTCTCATATTAATCCCCGGATTTTTTTTTTTGCTCCTTCGTAAAATGATCTACAATGGACTGACGCTGATGTGAATCTGTCGCTTTCCTTTATAGATCTCTGTAGAAAGTATAGCAACAGGCTTCACCTGTAAAAACAAAGAACAATTAGGTAGCTTTATGTCAACTGTCTACCACAAAATGATTTTGATGTTTGCCCCATCAAACAAAATGTCAATGGAATGACAATAAAATGCATCTTTGGAGGTATCTCAAAGAAGAAAAAAGCTTTCAACAAGACAAAAGCAACATGTGTGTACCTTCTCCTTTTGTTTATCTCCGCTTTACAAAAAGTCCCTTTACCCAAATGTTAATGCTCTGTGGACATTTTTTTTCCCGAGATTGCACTAAAACAACTTATCTACTTAAAAAGGATTCCCATCATCCCAAAAAAAAATCCCCTTTTTTCTAAACAGAGTCAACTCATCCCAAGATTTTTACTTATGTTAGTACATAAAAAAAAGCATTTTAGAATAAATACCTGTGAGAGACCACAAAAAGCTTTGTCTCCCTTTCCCCTCATGAACTCCTCATTCATATGTATTAGTATGAACGTTTTTCTCACTGGCGTCATTCATTATGCACGGCATTCCTCTTCTAATTTTTCTGACCGTAATACTGAAACATTCCCTGTGTGGGTTATGTTTACAATGGAAATCTTTAAAATATATACAACAAAGACAAGCTTTTTTTCTCTTGGATATATATTTTTGCATTGTTACGGCATGAGCTCATTCATGCAGTTTGAAGACTGCTTTTTTTCTCTCCCCTTGTTGTTGCTGTCTACAGAGGGGCTTTTCTCCCTATTCGTTTAACCCTTTTGCGCCTCTTACAACTTGTTTAAAGCTTCTCAAGTCAATTTTTTCCCCCTTTCATCTCCTGATTCATTTTTATAAATGTTTGGGGCCTTCCCATATAGCTCATCCATTCGCTGTTTTGACTCACGAGCGTGCAACCAGGCAAGAGTTTTGGTCTAGAGAAACAATTAAACAGTGTTTTGAATCTCTCTAAAAAAAAATTAAGTCACGTTAAATTGTTTCATATAATTTCCATTGACTGAGATTTTTTTATTGCATTTTCATACTAAAATTAATTATTCCACACGTGCTGTTATTACGTGCTTTTGAAGGAAGTGTCAATCGTGCCTTACCGGGATTTAAATGGGTGTTGACAGTGACATATTTACACAGTTGAGGGCCTGTAGTTTCTTATAATTACAAGGGATAAAAAAATTCACAAAGGATAAATCATACCATTTGTGGTTAAAACTTTTCAAAAGGTTTGTCCGTGGCCGTCCATCACAGATCTTGTTGCTCTCAAATGGAGTGATCTTGTCGTCGTCTATTTTTGGGAGGAAATTTCCCTTTCAGGAACTTTGAAGGAAAGAGCAATTAAAATGAGAATAGGGCAGTAATTATTAATTATTAGTGGACATTGGCAATCCTTTTTCGTTTGTACAAGGGATATGAACAAGATAAGAGAAGTGCTTCGTTAAATCTTTGAGATTTACCTTCAGCTAAAATAAGAAGAATACATTTGGATGAAAGTACCGGCTCCGCCGTATTTACAGTGTATTTTACTACATTGATTCCGTGGCATTGAACCGTGACGAAACTCTCTGTGTTAAAAAAAAAATACATGTGGAGAAGGGAAGGACAAAAATATATGACAGTTGTAATTACTCACCATTCATGTCGTGTGTAAATACTAATTAGTGGTAATTGTCCATGCGTTACGGCAAATACATGACTGGAATTTGTGGGCTTGTGACATCCTCAGTTTTCGTGAATTACTCAGTGCCTGTAGGATTTTGGTGGGGGATGTGCTCAAAACGGGGTTTTTAATAGTACTTTAAATATTGCATTTTTATCCTTTTAATATCAGTAAAATTACAGTATTTTCCTCCTCGGGTTAACCAGGTTTTTCAATAGAAATATACACGTGAAAAAATTTGGGGTAATGCTCAGGCAAAATCTACTGCGTCAAGTGTTGATTTTAGATAGTTAATTGTAGTCAGAAATCACACAAAAACGTTAAACCAATAATTGCTTCCGTGCTAAATTTTGTGAGATCGCGCAGTAATACTGATAAGGCCCTTATGCCAAATTCATGTCAATCTATACTTTCTATTGAGAGCTCAGACATTAAATAGAGTGACGCATTTCAAATTCTCCCTGGCTCGGATAATTGTAAACGACGTCAAGTGAATTTAAAACAGAAGTTAAAACCAAAATTTTCAAAAGCAAGAAATCTAAAGGAAATTCTTTGGAAGACAAATACATTATTTTTGACGATTGTATAGAAATAAATCGATAAGAAAAATATTCAAGGAGATAAGCCATAATAGAATAAATACAAGAGGAGCTAAAAATAATTGTGGGGACGGGATATTATATGTTTCATTTCAATCGTGTTAGTTGGCTGTGTCAGACCTGTATCCCAACATGAGTGTCAAAAGTCGAATCTTGCAATTCCAGAATCAATCCCTGGAGAATTTAACGGCGGAGTCCAACCTCCATTGTGGTGGATTCCTTTACAATAATTATAACAGTCCCAATAATAGTAATGAGAACAAGGATTCATCCTTACGGAAATCTCCTCCATTAAAATCCACCTTTTCTTCGTCATTGTCATCCTCCTCCGCCATCGCCTCTAATGTTGAGTCAGAGCCGGGACCACGTCGTCCAACACCCACAATAGGGACAATAGGGAAACAATCCACCATAACGAATTCTACTGCGCCAACAATAGAAGAAAGAAATAATTATTCCACCACCCCCACAACCATGTTGGGTCACAAGAAGAAGAAAACGATTATGTCCATCAATTTAACTGGGGAATCCAATAGTAATGGACGGACATCGGATTCCCCGGAATCCCGGGTTTTATCCCCATCCAATAAAAATTCTTCTCCCACAAAATTCAACCCTCCAACTCGGAGTACTTCCAACAATTTGAATAAATTGGGCTCGGCTATCCCGAAGCCGGCTTCCACAAATTCTCCCGCTCCAACGCAGACGAGAGGAGGATTTTGGCATCTTAATAATAATAATAATAGCGGGAATCACCGAGCCGGATCATCTTCCTCCGCCTCCTCAATGTCCTCCTCATCCACCTCGAACAATAACAGTCGGGGTGACGTGAGCCGATTGTACACATCTGACAGTGAATATTGGAAGGAGAAGTATGAAGATACGGAGAAGAAAAGAATTCATTTGGTTACACTCGCACAAAAAGGTAAGAAAAAAAAAGTTTCTAGAAATAAAAATCCTTTTTTTTTTAATCAAAGAAATGTTTTCCCTTTGTTTACCTTAATTCTTCCACTACTTTACCCCTTTGTACTCAAACTGGGTAGAATTTAATTTTGTTCCGTAATCAAACTCCCTTGATTTTTCGCACCAGTTATTTTCCTATTGTATGCAGTTACTTCACAAATTATTTTTTTTCTTTTTTACGGATCCCAACAAAAAACAAAATCGATTGAATTATATTTTTTAATGGTATTACATAGTGTTTTTTGCTTCCTTTTTTTTTTTTTTTTGCTCCGGATTATATACATCCATGTAATTTGTCCCTGCGCACCTCTGGCATTTCTCGTTACCCTTGCAGAATAGAGACTGTCCATTTTTTATGAGACTGCAGTAGAGTCAGCCGGGTTCCTTTTTATTTTTGCTTCTAAAAGAAATTATTATGATTACTTACATCTATACACCCATGTCAAATATGTACTATGAGGAAGGGTGTGTACCAGGTGGTTTTTATTCATACTTTTACAATCCTTTATTTCCTGCCAAAACTCGTGCTAGGTAGCAAATGTTTCCAGGGTGAGTTACTTTTCATTTGGGTGTATAAATAATACTATAAATAGATTAAATATAGAACTTCATCCTGGAGAAAAAAATTCTACACAAAAAAAATAGAATCGTGTATAAGGCCAAGAAATTTCATGGAGTCATGGCGTTATCCGAATTAATTTTTTCCCTCGTTTATATTTTGTCTTAAGAAGAATTCTTGTGCTATCAAAGGGAATTCTTGTGCTTTATATTTTATCAAGGGAAATTCTTGTACTTTATATTTTATCAAAGGAGAATTCTGTATACAGTTGTAAATTGTAATACATACTGCACCGAACCAAAATCCACTCCTGTTGTCTAGTTATCGTCGTCCCATTAACAATTGAACTCATTTGCACTTTTCCTTCTGCGAAGTAATAATTTGTATTTGAATCTGTTATCTGTCCTGTTTTTTTTTTTTTTGCATTCTGCAAAATGCAATTTGTAAGAGGAAATTGCGACGGGAAAAATGCAAGTACACCCATACTATAGTTGTCATGTGCGGATGTTACGGCAAGAATTTTGACATGGCATTTCCAGGTAATGAGGCATGAAATCAGAGCGAGATATTTTTTGTCAGTATAGTCCTACTGCATAATTTTATATGAGATAATAGCTTTTATAACTCCTCCAAAGGCGGAAGTATAACTATTTTTTTTAATAGATAATTGATCTGTCACGTCATGCCTTTTCACAAACGCATGTATGAACCGTAATTTTCAATGCCTTCCCAAACCAGAATTATCTTATGAGTCAATCTATTTCTTGAAAAAATCTTGACATTTCCTCTATAGAAATTATGATACAAAAAATATTATAAACGTTTCTGTAAATACCGAAATTCTTCAGCCAAAACAATTGCATTGGGTAAAGTTTTCCCTGGAACACCTGGTACATCCTTTTGTACAATGGAGCATCTTCGATTTTTTTTCCTTTTTTTGGGAGTCTCCCTGACATCAATATCATCCTCAGAGGCTTAATGTATTATGCATGTCCACCGCATCTTCCTTTTTTGGTGTATAAATTCTGTATACAAAAAAAATATATACAAATGGCACAAAATAATAAAAGCTTATAATAAGGTATCTTGACAACACATAGAGAGATGTCAGGATGCGGGAAATTAACGTTGATGAATTATTTGCTTCGTATACAACTCAATTTATTTGCGAGGAACTTCACAATGTGCAGTCGCAGTCAGAATAAATACAAATGCAGTCAACCCTTTTCTTTTTGGGTCTCTGCCCCAATTGTATATTCATGGGTATGTACGCAACAATACACGTATATATGTGGGTTCACATTCAATATTAGAGAGTGAAGGGTAACAGAACAAATACTATCTAATAGCATGCAAAGGAAAAATAAAGAACGGACCAAAACCCTTTTCCTCTACTAAAGACTGCAACATCTACAGAGGCAATAATCATTTGGCACAGTTGTTTTTTGTTCTGCCTTGCAAAAATCGTTAACATTCATACTATTGGCAAGCTCCTGGACTGCGCTTTTTGTTCAAGTTTGCCCCATTTGAAGAATAACATTGGCTTTTCTTTCTACGTTTACTTTCCTCGTGTCCTTTTTTGGGAGAATTATTTCACAATTTGATTATTACCTACAAATCCTTGAACACTATTTGGGGTTCATGGTTACGTAAGAGATACGCTTAAGACATTTTTTCCAAAAAAAAAAAATACTACCATGGGAAATTCCTACATTATTCGATATTCTAGAATTTTTGTCGTAATCGTGTCTTTAATTTTTTATTCGAAAATAGCAACCCGAGACTACGAGGAACTCCGGAGACGCTATCATGACTCGTGTTTGGAGCGGGAGAAGATGGTCAAAAAACTGGAGGGCTCCACCGTTCAGCTGGACGCTCTTCGGAAAGGTATTTTTTTAATATATTTTTTTTTTATTAAAAAAATTCTGTTTTTGATTCACATCATCACATCAAAATACTCTTATTGTTAGTGTTGCCCGCAATTAAGGTTTCTTAGTGCCCCGAACTCCTCTTGTTTAATTTATGTTGCTTATTGCTTTTGTTTATGTGATTACCTTTTAATTATCCATTTAATTTATTGTAACATTTGAAGCACAATTTCAATCTTGACGAACGGTATTAAATGTATTGAAGCCGGAAGTTCTAAATTTTGACGATCTGTATATATAAAAAATTTCAGCCTCTGAAGCAGCTTACGACGAGTATTACAAGCTAAAAAAGAAGTACGATAATGAGAATTACGCAAAGTCTGAAGCCTTGACCAGGGTGGATCAAGTAAGTTACTATTTTCCTATCACTCTCTACAATCAAAACGTATGGCTGACAATTCAAAATTAATGTCCTTATAAAAATATCGATTCGTCCATAGTACAACCGTGAAAATAGAAAATTGAAGCGACAGAGTGCCCTCATGATGCAACACCTCAATGACCCGAATTTCGCCATCGAGGAGGAAGCGGAAGAGGTGGACAGTGCTGAGAATGACAAAGAGATTTCTTATCTTCGGAAAAGAACTCAAGGTATCCTTATAGATCTTCTACCTGATTAACAATAATTGAAGAATAAGAAGAACCATGTTAACAATTCTTTCAACTGGTGGAATCTATGTACATATAAAAATGATTGACCTTAATGTTGACCTGCTTCTTCCATTCCCTTACAGAGCTCGAGTCCAGAATCGTGGAATTAGAGAGTGAAATGGAGAAGACGAAGCTGACCGAGTTCGAGACTCAAGAATCTGTGATGCTCATGAATGACGCCGTCTTCTCCACCAAAAGCGAGTCCACACGATTGAAAGAACAATTGCGTCGAATGGAAGAGGAGAACCGGAAGCTTCATGATGCCCTCGACGATGCTTTGGTTGAAATGGATACCGTGAAAGGGAAAGATGAAATGGACCAGGAAAAATTACGGTCAGCCGAAGCAGAACTTAGGAAGGTACAGAAATATTTTAAAGCATTAAATTAGTAATTTTCACTTTATGGGAACACATGGAGTCTCGTCGACAAGAATGTAACAATAACATTGTGATGATTTTAATCTTTATAAGGTCATGTTTTCTTGTGTGCCATTTCAAAGGTCCGAACGGAGAAGAATATTTTGGCTCGACAAAGCATGGTCTTCATGTCCGATGCCTTGGATAACAAATTAATGGATGCCTTGGCTCAGATAAGTGATTTGCAAACTGTCATTGAGGAGCAAAAGCATTCCTTCAAGAAGGAACTGGATGACTTGCGGGTAAGTGGTGTTACTGAGATGACTGCTAGCATTTAAGCTCTACAAAAAAAATAACAACCATAAAACAGCTGTTATATGAATCTGATTTCTGATAGTTCATTGTTTCCTTTTATCGGAATGGCATTGTGATTTCCTATTACGTATCGTTCTGGTCACAACAATCAAGTTACCTCTGCACTTATACTTTTCTATACATTTCAGGCCCTTTTAAATGATAAGGAAGTACAAGAGGACGAGGCCAAGATTAAGACAGAAGCGACCATCAGAGCCTTGGAGGATGATGTCAAAGCATTGAGGGAACGCGCGGAAGAAGCTGAAAGAAAACTGGAGGAATTGCCGGAAGTCAATGTTGCCCCACCCCCACCTCCGC